>JAJONQ010061389.1:0-14493 GCA_036250385.1 Solanum microdontum
AGGGAGACAAGCTTACTGAACAGGCTAAGGACAATAAGAAGGCTAAGACACGTAACTATGAGTACTCTCAGAAGAACTCGGGTGGTGGAAATCACTCCCAATTCTAGAAAAAATCTTCAGCTCCAGCACCATCATCAGCTGGTGCTCCATCCTCCAGGTTTCGACAGGATTAAAAAGGTAGGGCATCAGTCTCTAAGTCTAATAGGAGTGTTTCAGGTAATAGGACCTACCCAACTTGTCATAAGTGTGGTAAGAACCATCCAGACGAGTGTCTTACAGGGAAGGAAAGATGTTTTGGTTGTGGTCAGACTGGTCACAGGTTGAGAGATTGTCCTTCTTCTACACAGAGTCAATGAGGTAACAACAGTAGGGCTCAGTCTACAACTTTAGCAGCACCATCAAGTCGCTCGACTCAGCAAGATAACTCATCTGGTACAGGTGGCGGTCAGCACCAGAACAGGTTATATGCTCTTCAGGCTCGCCAGGACCAGAAAGAATCTCCTGATGTGGTCACTGGTACGTTACGAGTCTTTCATTTAGATGTTTATGCTTTGTTAGATCCAGGGGCTACTCATTCCTTTGTAACTCCATATATATCAATAAACTTCGCTGTCAATCCAAAAACTTTTTTACAACCCTTCTCAGTCTTCACTACAGTTTGTGACCTAATTATAACTAGACGGGTATACAGAAATTGCCCTGTCACCGTTTCTCAGAAAATCACTTCAGCAGATCTTGTAGAGTTACAAATGGTAGACTTTGTTATCATTCTGGGCATGGATTGATTACAGTCCTGTTTTGCCTCAGTCGATTGTAGAACTAAAATTGTTCGTTTTCAATTTCAAGATGAACCAATCATAGAATGGAAGGGTAGTAACCTAGGGCCTATAGGTCGATTTATTTCTTACCTTAAGTCCCGAAAGATGATCTCTAAGGGTTATCTCTATAATTTAGTTCGGGTCCAGGACTCAAGATTCGAAACCCCAACTATTGAGTTAGTTCTAGTAGTTAATGAGTTTCCAGAAGTAGTTCCAAAAGATCTTTTCGGAGTTACTCCCGAAAGGGAAATCGACTTTGCAATTGATCTCCTTCCAAATACCCAGCCAAATTTTGTTCCTCCTTACTGAATGGCTCGAGCCGAGCTTAAGGAATTTAAAGAGCAATTAAAAGACCTTCTAGATAAGGGCTTCATCATACCCAGTATTTTTCCATGGGGTGCACCGATGTTGTTCTTGAAAAAGAAAGATGGTTCTCTTAGGATGCGCATTGACTATCGGTAATTGACCAAATTCACAATAAAAAATAAGTACCCTATCCCCATGATTGATGACTTGTTTGACCAACTTGAGGGTGCTAGTTATTTCTCGAAGATAAATCTCTGATCAGGTTATCATCAGCTTAGAGTCAGAGATAGTGACATTACGAAAACAGCCTTCTGAACTCGGTGTGGTCATTATGAATTTGTAGTTATGTCATTTGGACGAACCAATGCTCCTGTAACATTTATGGATTTGATGAACATGGAGTTCAAACAGTATTTGGACTTGTTCGTTATCGTCGTTATTGATGATATCCTCATTTACTCCAGGAATACGGAAGAACATATGACTTATTTGACGATTGTCCTGCAAACTCTCAAAGATCGCAATTTATTCGCTAAGTAAAGCAAATGTGAGTTTTGGTTGCAATCTGTTGCTTTCCTTGGGCATGTAATATCTAGCAAAGGGATACGAGTGGATTCTCAAAAATTAGACGCAGTGAAATAATGGCCCAGACATACCTGCCCTACAGTTATTAGAAGTTTCTTTGGTTTGGCAGGTTATTACAGATTCATTGAAGGATTTTCATCCACAGCTTCCCCATTGACTAAGTTGATTCAGAAAAATGTTAAGTTTCAGTAGTAAGACGAGTGTAAGAAGAGCTTCTTAGAACTGAAAACTAGGTTGACTACAGCTCCTGTTTCGACTCTACCAGAGGGTTCCGACGGTTATGTGATCTATTGTGATGCCTTCAGATTCATCCTAGGTTGTGTATTGATGCAGCGAGGTAAGGTTATATCTTATGCTTCTAGATAACTTAAGGTGCATGAGAAGAACTATCCAACTCAAGACCTCGAGCTTGCAGCAGTAGTGTTTGTACTTATGATTAGGAGACATTACTTGTATGGTGTTCACGTATATGTGTTCACAGACCATAAGGGCCTTCAGTATGTGTTTTGTCACAACCCAGGGGTACAACCTAGATGTCACATGGAGTACTAGACCTCGAAAGGCCTAACAAAAGCCACTTAGCATATCATAACATAAATTAAATATAAATGATGCAGAAATTTTAAAACTTTTATTTACAATCGAAGTCTTTCATAAAAGCAAGAGGACATCTAGACTTGTCTCAATTTAGCCATCTATTACAATCGTTCAAATGAAAAGGGACATAGCCCTTACAAACATAGTTCAAAAGTGAAAACTACTAGAAATGAAACTCAAGTGAAACTCCCATCCTCCAATCATAAGGACTCACCACAAGCAAGGAGAATAGTCGAATCCAAGCTGGTACCAAATGATGACCGCCTCAAGAGCTGGACCCTACACTTGGGGGAAAATGTACGAAAATATGGGTTAGTACAAAAATGCACTAAGTATGATAGCCATGAATAAAAACCTTGAAAATATGCTAAAAGGGACATATTAGCTGAATGCATTCAATTTACTAAGTTAAACCATTATTTTGAAGATATTATAAAACCACAAGTCATAAGCATAAGAGACATCATACTAAGGCATAGGCTATAAGATGGTAGGCAATAATCATAACTAGTGAGCATAAGAGATAACATCATAGACATATGCATTATCAATGCAGTTTAGTTTAACATAATATAAGAGAAACATTTCATGATCCACCTCAAGGCAAGCTTGTGGCATGCATAGATAAGATCCCATAATCCTACCCATGCTAAGCAAGTCACTTTAGGTCCTCATTCATAGTTACCATATTTTGATCTCATTCTTAGATTATTTCTCATAGACAAGGGAACATTCACCTTTAGTCAGTCATATCAAGGAAAGAAACCCATGGCAACATTCCAAGTAAACGTACATCATTACAAGTAGTCTTCACCTCAAATGCACTTGCCATATAGTCATAAGAATACTAATTAAATACATCATCATAACATAAGAGGAACACACCACAACTACCCTCAAAGCCTACTTGTGCAATTCATGGAAAAGATCCCATACTCTCACCCATATTAAGTAAATCTTCTTAAGTAACCATAGTTCATACTAGACTTGACCTTGTGGGAATTAGCTTTAACCGACATAGACCATGTGAGCTTAACATGGAATCCGGTGTTACCCACACCGAAAAGGGTGGATCTACTTGCCTAAGGTAGAACCATTAACTAAGCTTTACATGAAAACAATAACTAAATCACCTACAGGGGCACGTAGTTATGGGACAAGGAGATTGTTTCTAGATACCCGGGCTCAACTCTCGTGAGCGTATCAATCTCAACATATTACTCCTAGATACCCGGGCAAAACTCATGCGAGAGCTTCCATCTCATATCAATGTCCACTTAGTTCTAAACATAATTCCAATGGAATACTTTACTAAGTCATAACGTTCTTTATATCTTATCGAAGGATGTACTAAAAAAACAATCCAAAAGAGTTCATTTGGATAGCTCTTAGATCATGCGTGCGAATAACCTTCCACCGTACATGTCTTCATTAAACATTAGCTGCAATTAGGTGATAAAGCCTTTCAACCTAGAATTTTCATTAAGTGAGGAAATCTTTCCCATCATGTTCATTATGAGTTCATGAGAATAGCCTTTCAATCATCACAATATCATTATCATAATCATACATAGGTGTGTAAATGAGAATATCCTTTCAACCACAAACAACAAAAACTTAATCAGTTTACTCTCACAGTATTCTTAAAACACCTACAGAAATCTCCTAATCATGCATAATTCTCATACTTTCACCCTTCAAAGATCCAAGATCATAATCAATCAACAAATCTAGAATTACTACATTTTGACATGGATAAGAACATGATTCAAATAATCAATTCACTGCATTCACAATTCTATCATATTCTACTTGCATCAATCAATACCCACACTTTGAGATCCAATTTGGGAAAATAGGGGAATTCATGGATTCTTGGGGAATTCAATATATAATCATATATACTCATCAATTTATCCATAATAAAACATCATTCAATCCTTAAAAACGTCTTTAAGGCAAGTCCACGACCACTCCCACGGGTTGCCTAGGCCTTCACGAGCTGTGAAGTGCTTGTGTGGGGTAGGCCATTAGGGCAACCTTGAGGGGCTCAGTTCCTCACCACCATGGGTGGCACCATGAGTCGTGGTGGAAACCACGAGCCGTGAAGGCTTTCGTGGTCTAGGGCAGTTCCTTGAGCGCTTGGGGCAGCCTTGGCTCTTTCCTTGGCTCATGTCCTCAAGCCTTGACTAGTAGCCCTCTAGCTTAGCCCTAGTTGGCCTACTAAACTAAGGGGTATTACATTATCTCCCCCTTGGGAACATTCATCCTCGAATGACGATCTAGACTCCTTACGGAAGTAAAGACTCAAGACTAGTAGCCCATCATTCATGAAAGTTAAAAAAATATGCACATTTCAAAGGAGGAAACTTCAACTCCATCTCAAACATAATTAATGCAACACAAGGAAGTAAGAACTACATCTAACAACCAATTGTGCATGAAACATCAACATTTCTCATATTCATAGGAGGAACTTCCTTCTCCTACTAAAAGCATACTCAACATAATCCATGAAACCATTAGGCCAACTACTCAAGAAAAGCATATACATATAAGGCATGTTCATCAATTTATCTCATTATGACAAATAGGCAACTTATACTAAATGCACTATAACATGAGGAATATAAATCATGAAAACTCATTTTCCTTCTAAACATGGATTTCTCAAGAACATGCATATCATAAGGAAATCATGGAAACACATAAATCACACGTGACTCGAAAACATAATACAAGGTAAGAGGAACTCTTTGACTCAAGCTAGAGTAGGAGTAGAAGAAAGAGATCAGGATATCGGGACATTCCACAACCTTGCTATCTAAGCACACCATCTCCCTCTTGGGAGAAAACCCCTACTAATTCCTCAAGTACCACTTCTTTCAAGCAATCCAAACACACATAACCACAAACTCATAATAACTATATCGGGTTCTAAAATCAATAGAGGTCTAACAACAATGCATCCGAACCTTACCAAGGATAACATCAAAGTCTAACAAGTAGCATCGGGATCTAATAAAACATTGAAATCTATATGAAAACTATCAACATACTGGTTTCTTCATTTGGAGAGCTTTCTTGGTCCTTTCTAGACCGGAGTGCATAGAAGCAACCAATCTTTGGATCATTGGGATCCAAAACACTAAGAAAAGCTCTCTTGGCCTCTCTCCCTTTTCCATGAGTGTCGGCAAATCTCTCATCTTATTACCACTCTTTCAACACCCAAAGCACCCATCTGTGTCGGCTAGGAACTCATCCACATGTTCCTTCCCACATTTGGGACATGTAGATCTTTCAAAAGAAGAACCGCCCCCATTTCCTCCTTTAGGTTTAGGGTTAGACATCCTATCCTTACTGACCCTTGGGGAAGCATTTGTGAAGCCTTTATTGGAGAACCTTTGTTTATCAGACCTAGCATTGGAGAAGTTCCCATCACCGGTCATATCTCTCTTCACCTCCCTATTCTTTTTCTTAAGCTTTAATTCCTCAATTTGTTGGGCATGCACCATAAGACGTGAGATATCCATATTATCATGAAGCATTGCCGAACGGTATTCTTTTACTACCAAGCTAGACACACCCGTAAAAAATATACTCATCTCATCCCTCGAATTCGTCACGAAAGATGGAGCATATTTGGATAGTTGGGTAAATTTCAAGGCATACTCCTAACAGTCATGCTACCTTACCTAAGGTTAATGAATTCTTCCACCTTCGCTACCCTCAACTCTCGGGGAAAGAACCTTTCAAGGAACACCGATTTAAACACCTCCCACTCTATGGGACCCGCTCTTATTGGTCTATATCTCTTCCATAGATCATACCTTACTTGAGCAACACTCTTCAATGGTTAAGCGGCAAATTCCGCTTTCTCTACTGAAGTCACCCCATGATATTAAGTATCTTATAAACCTCTTCCAAAAATTCTTTAGGATCCTATTCCACTTTGGAGCCATGAAATTTGAGAGGGTTCATTCTAGCAAAATCCCTAACCCTGGAAGCGGCCAAATTCACATTAGGGTTCATCGAAGCTAATGCTTTACTATTGGCTTGAGCTTTCACGACTGCAGCCAACATTTGGAAAACCGACCTAAACTCCGCATGGGTCACATTCTCAACCACGAGATCAGCTAGAGCTTGATTAGCTTGAGAAGGAGCTCCTTCATTCACATTGTCATTCTCCATTCTTCTTGCGTTAGCCCTTCGTGTATTCATATCCGGAAGACACAGGAGAAGGATTAAGAGCGGGACTTTATAGAGCTAAACTCTATGGCACGACTTATGAGTAACGAAAGAAGTGTAGCTTCCTAATCATATATAACCACTCATTCATAAACACACTTCACACAATGAACAATACTCTACTAGACCTGGCTTATGAGACATAATCCTAAAATCATTCTAAACCTTGTGCTATGATTACCAAGATTGTCACGACCTAGGGGTATACCCTAGATGTAACATGGCGTACTAGACCCCGAAAGGCCTAACACAAGTCACTTATCATATCATAACATAAAGTAAATAGAGATGATGCGGAAATTTAAAAACTTTTCTTTACAATCGAAATATTTCATAAAAGCAAGTGGAAGTCCAGACATGTCTCAATATAGCCATCTATTACAACCGTTCAAATGAAAAGGGACATTGCCCATACAAACATAGTCCGCAAGTGAAAAGTACTAGAAATGAAACTCGAGTGAACCTCCCATCCTCGAATCATGAGGACTCACCACAAGCAAGGAGAATAGTCGAATCCAAGCCTTTACCAAATGATGAAAGTCTTAAAAACCAGACCCTACACTTGGGGAAAATGTAGGAAAATATGGGTTATTAAAAAAATGCACTAACTATGACAGCCATGCATAAAAACCTTGAAAACATGCTAAAAGGAGCATTTTAGTTTAATGCATGACATTTACTAAATCAAAGCATTATTTTGAAGATAGTGTAAAAACACAAGTCATAAGCATAAGAGACATCATAATAAGGCATAGGCTATAACATGGTAGGCAATAATCATAACTAGTGATAATAAGAGATAACATCATAGACATAGGCATAATCAATGCAATTTAGTTCAAGATAGTATAAGAGAAACATTTCATGAGACACCTCAAGGCAAACTTGTGGCATGCATAGATAAGATCCCATAATCCCACCCATGCTAAGCAAGTCACTTTAGGTCCTCATTCATGTTTACCATATTTTGATCTCATTCTTAGCTTATTTTTCGTAGACAAGGGAACATTCATCTTTAGTCAATCATATCAAGGAAAGCAACTCATGTCAACAATGCAAGTAAAAATACATCAATACAAGTAATCTTCACCTCAAATGCACTTACCATATAGTCATAAGCATACTCATTACATACATCATTATAACATCAAAGGAACACACCACAACTACCATCAAAGCCTATATGTGAGATGCATGGATAAGATCTCATACTCTCACCCATACTAAGTAAATCTTCATAAGTAGCCATAGTTCACACTAGACTTGACCTTATGGGAATTCTCCTTAACCGACATAGACCATCATGGAATCCGGTGTTACCCACACCGAAAAGGTTTGACCTACTTTCCTAAGGTAGAACCATTAACTTATCTTGAGATGAAATCAATAGCTAAATCAACTATAAGGCCACGTAGTTATGACACAATGAGATTGTTACAAGATACCTGGCCTCAACTCTCGTTAGGGTAACCATCTCTAGAGATTGCTCCTAGAAACCCGAGCTCAACCCACGTGAGGTCTTCCATCTAATATCAATATCCACTCTATGCTAAACATAATTACCATAGAATACTTTACTAAGTCATAACTTTCTTTATCTCTTATGGAAGGATGTACTAGACAATCAATCCAAAAGAGTTCATTAGGATAGCTCTTAGATCATGCGTGATATTAACCTTCCACTGTCCATGTCTTCATTAAACTTTAGATTCAATTAGGTGAAAATCCTTTCAACCTAGAATCTTCATTATGTGAGGAATTCTTTCCCATCATGTTCATTATGTGTTCATGACAATAGCCTTTCAATCATCACAATATCATTAGAATAATCATACATAGGTGTGTAAATGAGAATATCCTTTCAACCACACACAATAAGAACATAATCAGTTTACTCTAAAAGTATTCTTCAAACACATACATAAATCTCCTAATCATGTATACTTCTCATACTTTCACCCTTCAAATATCCAAGATCATATTCAATCAACACATCTTGAACTACTACATTTTGACATGGATAATAACATGATTCTAATAATCAATTCACTACATTTACAATTCTATCATATTCTACCTGCATCAATCAATACCCACACTTTGAGATCCAATTTGGGAAAATAGGGGAATTCATGGATTCTTGAGGAATTCAACATAAAACCATATAAAATAATCAATCTATCCATAATAAAACGTCATTCAATCATTAAAAATGACTTTGAAAGGAATCCATGAGATTGGAGTCAAACCCTAACTTTTGGGATTTCTAGCTTTGAAATTGGGGATGTTGAAGGGGCTCTATGGATTAATTGTATCCATGGATGAAGGAATATCATACCATAGTGATGATTCTCCAAATAAATTAACTGAAAAAGCCTTGTTTCTTAAAGCCGTAGTTTTAACTTTCCTATTCTTCTTCCTTGAGTTCTAAAGAGAAATTTGAGAGAAGATGAAATTTTGGGATTTGATTTAAGAGTAGTGAAAATAATGGGTTGAATGGGCGTATTTTAACTTAAAATTACTCATATAGGCGTAAAAAATTAAGACAAAACGACCTCACTTAATAACCACCTAAATAGGAATTAACTAAAATAACCCCCGCTTTAAAATTGGGTGCCCAGGGACCCCGCTCATGTTCAAGAGCCATCAACGGTACCACGGCCCTTGAAGGTGCCCGTGGTCCCTTGACAATTAGCTATGCTACACACCCAAGACACCAAATTTTAAGGCAAGTCCATGACCACTCCCACGAGCCATCTAGGCCTTAACGAGCCGTGAAGTGGCTCGTGTGGAGAAGACAATTTTGGGCAGCCTTGAGGGGCTCACTGCCTCACTACCACGGGTGTCACCACGAGCCATGGTGGACACCACAAGTCGTGAAGGCTTTCATGGTCTAGGGTAGTGCCTTGACATCTTCGGGCAAACTTGGATCGGCCTTGGCCCAATCCCCTTTGCCTTGGCTCATGCCCTCAAGCCTTGACTTGTAGCCCTCTAACTTATCCCTAGTTGGCCTACAAAACTACGGGGTGTTACATGTTCACCCAAAAAGAATTGAATCTTTGCTAGAAGAGATGGCTTGAGTTCCTCAAAGACTACGATTTGAATGTGCTTTATCATCCTGGTAAGGCCAATGTAGTAGAATATGCTCTTAGTAGACTATATATGGGTAGTGTAGCACATGTTGAGGAAGAAAGAAAAGAACTAGCAAAAGATGTTCACAGGCTTGCCCATTTGGTAGTTCGCCTTATGAGCATATCAGATGGTGGTGTAACAGTTTAGAATGGGTCGGAATCTTCATTGGTAGCGGAGGTTAAGGAAAGGCAAGACAGTGATCCTATGTTGCTTCAACTAAAAGGTGCAGTTCATTAGCAGAGAGTTGAGGTTTTCTCCCAAGGGGGAGATAGTCTGCTTCGCTATCAGGGTCACGTATGTGTTCCTAAGGTGGGTAAGTTGAGGCGATAGATTCTTGCAGAGTCCCAAAACTCCAGGTATTCCATTCATCTAGGTGCCACTAAGATGTACCGTGATCTACGGGAAGTCTTTTGGTGGAATGGAATGAAGAGAGATATATCAGATTTTGTGGCTAAGTTCCCTAATTGTCAGCAAGTGAATGTAGAACAACAAAAACCATGAGGTATGGTTCAAGAGATCAACATACCTACTTGGAAGTGGGAAGTGATCAACATGGACTTCATTACAAGTTTACCTTATACTCACACACAACATGACCCCATTTGGGCGATAGTAGACAGAGTTACTATGTCCACACATTTCTTAGTTGTTATGACTACAAATTTGGTGGAGGACTATGACAAGCTTTACATTAATGAGATAGTCTGGTTGCATGGGGTTCCACTATCTATCATCATAGATAGAGGTCCTTAGTTTATCTCTCATTTCTGGAAATCATTTTAGAAAGATCTTGGTACTCAGGTTAATCTTAGCACAATATTTCATCCACAGACGGATGGTCAGGCAGAGCGTACCATTCAAACCTTAGAGGACATGTTGAGAGCTTGTGTGATCGACTTCAAGGTTATTTGGGATGATTACCTTTGTCCTATACAATTCGCCTACAATTGCTATCATTCCAACATTCAGATGGCCCTTTATGAGGAATTGTATGGGTGTAGATGAAGATCTCCAGTTGGTTGGTTTGATGTAGGTGAAACAACCTTGATAGGGAAAGATCCGGTTCATGATTATATGGAAAAAGTTCAGCTCATTAGGGTTAAACTTAAGAAAGCCCAGAGTCGTCAGAAGTCCTATGCAGATGTAAAGAGAAGGGACTTGGAGTTCCAAATTAATGATCGGGTTTTTCTGAATGTGTTGCCTATGAAGGGGGTAATGAGATTTGGCAATAAAGGGAAGCTCAATCCTAGGTACGTAGGCCCTAACTAGATCTTGAAAAGGGTTGGTAAAGTGGCTTATAAGTTAAAGTTACCAGCAGAACTAGCAGCAGTCCATCTAGTCTTTCACATTTCATTGTTGAAGAAGTGTGTGGGTGATCCAACATCTATAGTACCTTTAGAAACTGTGGCTGGGAAGGATAGTATCACTTATGAGGAAGTGCCAGTTGATATTCTTGATCATCAGGATTGATGGTTGAGAAAAAAAGAAGTGTCTTCAGTGAATGGTTTGTGGAGGAGTCAGTCTGTAGAGAGAGTTACTTGGGAAGCTGAAGTCTCCATGAAGACCAAGTATCCTTGTCTCTTTCCTTCTGATTCCATTACACCTTGAGTTCATAGTTCCTCTCCAGTCTTTCAGTTACTCATGCATATATTCAGTCTCAATATCATGTTCCTTTAGTTTATACTTCCAGTTTCAGCGTATTTGCATGTTTTTTGGAACTTAGTTCAGTCAAAAATTAGTATTTAGAAATTGGTGGTAGGGTTGCAGTCCTTTCCCTCCCTATCCAGCTAGTTTAAACTTCATTCGAGAATGAATGTTCCCAAGGAAGAGATATTATAACACCTTAGAAACTAGACATAGAGAATATAGCAAAAAAACTCCTGATCCAGTGAACCATGACAGGGTTCACAGACCGTGAGAGGGAGCACGGTCGGTGATCTTCTCGTGGACTCAACCCCTTCCCAGCAGAGGTGGACCACGGAGCCCTTCATGGGTCATGGACCACCATACGGGTTGTACATGCACTCATGGGATCCAGGCACAAACGTCAGACCACGAAACCCTTGACAGTCTATGGTCTCTTTGATGGTACGTCAGAGGGGCCCGTGGTCAGCTACATCTGATTTTTTAAGTAGGGTTGTTTTGTTCTTTTCCCTATGCATTGGACCCCTAAACTACGTAGCTTTGGTCAGTCTTAGCTTAGAAACTAAATTAGAACCTAACCTAAACAATCATTCACCAAAAATTCATCTATCTTAGAGAAAAACAAAAACAACAGTCGAGCAACCCTAGTCCAAGAACACAACAAGGTTTTCTTCAGTTTCGGCCCGAAAATCGAAAGATTTCTCCATGAATTTTGTCACCAAGTATGTGAGATTTCACTAGTGGGTTCCTTTCACCCATTAGGTCCCTAGATTTCAGTCAGATTCCCGATTCTCTTATTTATGTTCGGACCTAGGGTTTATAGATCTTCATATTATTAATGTGATTTAGCTGTTAAATTAATCCTAATCAGAATATTTCGTTTTTGTAACTATGTTGCTCAATTCTTACATGAATTTCAGAACCCTAGTTCTGTAGATTCGTTTAGTTCATTAATTACACTTGCTAGGTTAGGTTATACAATTATACATGCATCAGTTTACAAATGTATAATTAGTAGTACTAAATGTTGCATTTTCAGTTAGTATGTCAGAATCTTCAGCTATCCTATTATTTTAGTTATGTTGTATTTTTATACATTTTATTTGGGAGTAGGATTAATACCGAGTTAGACTAGGGTCGGTCAACCTAAATCTCCCAAAACTACGTGCCCCCGTAGGTTAAGCCCCCTCTGTGGGCATTATACTTAGTGATCACGCCAATAATGCCTCTATACCTTTGGCAAAGTATATTGGGTCCTCTTGATGGGGCGTATACATCAGACCCCATATTTAGCTCATGTGGTTTTATTCCGGTTATTAGTAGATCCCACAGTCAGATTCTAGTGAATTGACCAGGGTACCAGTTATAGTTTAGTATTCAGTTTTAGCATGTATAAACTTTGTCATTGCATTCAGTTAGTTCATGTTCGGTGTTTTCAGTATAGTATCGTGCTTATCTTATATAATTGCTCAATTATATTCTTTGTTCAATTATGTATAGTGTTCAGCTTTATTTTTTCCCACATTCTCAGTACCTTTCAAGTACTGACGCTTACTCCACGCTACATCTTTTCGTGATGTAGGTTTAGGTCCTCAACATTCAGATCACACATAGATTCGTTCCCGATCTCTAGTTCAGCAAAATTAGTTGTGAGTCCTCATTCTTTGAGGACGATTGACATGAATATCTTTCTATTTCAGTCTTTAGTGTTCATTTTGCTAGATTTAGTTGGGGTCAGTTAGAGGCTTTATTTCAGACATAGTTAGATTCAGTTTTAGCATTGGAGTTTGATATTTCGGTTGTCATTAAACTCACAGATTATTTATTCAGATAGTAATGGGTATTCCCTATCATTTCAGTTTATGATGATTTAAGCTTACGCACAGTACTTTCTTAATTTAGTAATCTTTTAGTATGCTTATGATATGCCAGCAGGGTTAGCTTTTTGTCACTCCTGATCTTAGGTCCCATGTCTACATCCTGCGGGTAGCTTCGGGGCATAAAAAGATCAGACACCCCAAACAAGAACATAGTCATTTGTGCCCTTGGATCAATAATTATGTGTGGAGCATACCTAGAGAGCTCGGTGAATATCAGCCCGTACTCTGGGACCGACATAGAACGCTTCTTCAAGTTCATAAATTCTTGTGCCTTAGCTTCTCTCAATTCCCTTGGGAAGAACCTGCCTAGGAAAGCCCAAACAAAATAGTCCCAAGTCACATGAACTGTATCTACACCCACGTTATCTTTCCACAGAGTGAACAAGATATGTGCCACATCTTTCAGTTGATAGGATGCTAGCTCAACACTCTCAATTCCAGTCACTTTCATTACTCTAAGGATTTTCTTAACCTCATCAATTATGTTTTGTGGGTCCTCACAGAACTTCAACCCTAGAAACTCAAGTGGATTCATCCGAACAAAATCTTGAACCCAGGCTGTAGTTGATCCACCATTTGTGTTAGTAGGAACTCAGACATGTTGATTATTATGATTGGCCACACTCTGAGCCAAGAGTTGGATCACATATCGAAATTCTACATTCGTAACATCATGGTTCGGGACTAGAGGAATTGCATTAGCATTCAATGAGTTATCTCTACGTGGATGCATGATCTGAAACGCATAAAGATGGATTAAAAAGGAGAAGTTGGATCATACCCACACATAATAAAAAGAACAAACAAAGTGAAGTTTTTCTTAGAACACTTTATAGCCTCCCTTTCCTATATGTGTTACACTTCACACCCGTGAAAAAAAACTCTACTTAGTGTAGCTTTCAGACATCCTAAGACTCTTGAACCTTATGCTCTGGTACTAATTTTTTCATGCCCTAAGGTTGCCCCCTTGACGTAACACAAGACCTAGGATCACGAGTGCACCCAAGCTAACCCTGTGTCTTGAAATATATCAAGCATACTGAGAATAGCTGAATAAGATATGTACTATGTGGAAGCACAAACAATGGATAACTGAAAAATGGGGAAAACTGAAACGACCCCAAAAATGCCCGAAAATGTGCTTCGGAAACACCTATAATTGTAATTTCCATATATCTCAAAATATGTGCATGATTTCGGAAATTCGACTTCATATTCTTATTCAGGGGGTCAAATTGAGTGGGAAATGGGTCTAACCCGAATTTTAGAGCAACCGTATCAAA
>JAJONQ010061390.1:0-13761 GCA_036250385.1 Solanum microdontum
AACAAGAGGTGTATGGAAAATACTGCAGAATCAGTACAAAAGATCAAATGGCGTTGTATGAAGACCTTCTGTTTTTGGTGTAATGAGGAGGGTATAGAGGATGCTGGACAGATTTTTAACTTTTTCTCTTCTTTATAAGTTTAGTAGCAATTTCTTGAGTTGGTCTTTTTTGGTTCACTGATGTAAATCTTTTTGATGGTTGCCAGCATACCCTCATTGCTGAGGAATACAACTTTACTTTATCAAAAAAAAAAAAGATTTAGTTTGGATACTCTAAAACACATTAAATACTTACTAAACTTGAAGATACTCTTGTAGAAGAGAATGGAAAGAAGGGGAGGTAAACAAAAGAAAGAGAGGAAGCGGAAACAACATTCCCAGTTGGCTCCACCCAAAAAAAGCAGTTCATTTTTTTGAATTACCCGAATCTGATATACTGTCCTGTCCTAGATTTGGAATCCAAACTACATGGTTTATGGTAGCTCATTTGATAATGGAATTTAATTATCTGATTAATAAGGAGAAAACTAAATGTTGCCTTTGATAGGGATAATAAAGGAGGTCTAACTTTGCAATAACCACCTTAGTTGAAGGAGGGTAAGACTACTGTGTTGTGAGTCAGGTAGGATAATGGTAATAGTAAAACTTTCAGTTTAGGTAATGACTTTGGAAGCTGAACGAAATCCGGAAGACTGGCTCAGGGGAAGAGGATTTTATTTTATGATCGAGAAATCTATTAGGATCAACTGGAGCCTTTGGAACTCGGTGATAATGTGTCTTGCCCCTTTACCCTTCTCGACTTAAATACAAGGCTTAGTTCGCATGGTGTAGGGCTCGAACTTGTGACCTCAGTCACAAGTCCCTCAATCTTTCTCCGCTTGAAATCCCTAGGGGCATCGAGTTCGCAAATGGAGAGGATAAAATCTTATTAGAATAGATGAGAATGTCACATTAGTTGTTTCAGCCTTTCAAGACAGAAAATTTTCACGACGTAGTTTTTTTTTTGTAAATATACTGTGTTAACTACTGTAATCTAATGAAAGAAGTTGTTGTTCTATTCATGAATATACAAGGTATTTATACAATTACAGGAATCCTATAAAAGGAAATCAATCAAAAGAAATAAAAGAAAATATTCTACAATCACTCTTATTATTCTGTAATATTCTACAATCACTCTGTGATTTGTTACCATATTCTGTAACACTCCCCTCAAGTTGGAGCATAGATATTGATCATGCCCAGCTTGTCACAAAGATAACTAACTCGAGTTCCATTCAATGCCTTGGTGAACAAATCAGCTAATAGCTCTCCCGTTTTCACGTAGCCTGTGGAAATAAAATTTTCCTGAATCTTCTCACGAATAAAATGACAGTCAATCTCAATGTGTTTTGTCCTTTCATGATACACCAGATTTGAGGCTATATGAAGAGCAACCTGATTGTCACACCAGAGTTTTGCTGGTGTATAATGCTTCACTCCCACATAATCTCACACGTAGACTATGACATATCTCTATATTTGGATTCATCACTGGATCGAGATACAACACTTTGTTTCTTACTCCTCCACGATACTAGGTTCCCTCCAACAAAAACACAATAACTTGTTGTAGATCTTTTATTAATTTTGGATCCCGCCCAATCAACATCAGCAAAACACTCTACACGAGTATTACCATGATTTCCATACAATATGCCATGTCTAGGAGCTCCTTTCAAGTAACAAAGAATTTGTTCTAAAGCTTCCCAATGTTTGACGGTAGGCATTGACATAAATTGGCTAACAATACTCACTGCAAAGGCAATATCCGAACGAGTCACAGTGAGGTAGTTTAACTTCCCAACTAACCTCCTGTATCTCTCAGGATCATCAAAAGGATCTCCATCATCTATCATAAGATGCACATTGGGGACCATTGGAGTACTGCAAGGTTTGGTAGCCAACTTTCCAGTGTTTGCAAGCAGGTCAAGAATACACTTTCTCTGAGATAGGAAAATTCCCTTCTTGCTTCTATTTACTTCTACTCCTAAGAAGTACTTCAACTGACCCAAGTCCTTTGTATGAAATCTAGTATGCAGGAAAGACTTGAGAGTTGAGAGAAGAGATCCCCGCATAATCACTTCTTGTGATGACAATGTCATCAACATATACAACAAGTAGGATAGTGCCAGCTACGGAGTGTTGGTGTAATACAAAACGATCACATTTGCTCATTTTTAGTCCAAAGTCCTGAAATACTTAACTGAACTTGCCAAACCAAGCTCGGGGACTCTACTTCAAGCCATACAAGGACTTCTTCAAGTGACAAACTTTTCTATACTCCCCTTGAGCAACAAAATCGGGTGATTGCTCCATATACACTTCCTCTTGAAGATCACCATGAAGAAATGCATTCTTGATATCCAACTGATGTAAAGGCTAATTCTCACAAGCAGCTAGGGAAATGAATAGCCGGACAAAAGTGAGTTTGGCCACCAGAGAGAAGGTGTCTAAATAATCCACCCCATAAGTCTGAGCATAGCATTTAGCCACAAGTCTAGCCTTAAGTCTGGCCACATAACCATCTGGATTGACTTTAACTGTGGAGATCCACTTACATCCCACTGATTTCTTTCCCTTCGGTAAATCCACCAAATCCCACGTGTGATTTTCCTTTTAGGCACGTATTTCCTCGAGCATTGCCTCAGACCATCCAGGATGATGCAAAGCCTCCTTGACTGGTTTGGGTACAGAGATAGAGTCTAGAGAGACTATTAAAGATCTAGACGCAGAGGATAAGTGGTCATAGGAAACAATATTAGCAATGAGATATGTGGATTTGCAGGTACGTGTACCTTTGCAAAGAGCAATAGGGAGGTCAAGGTTTTCTGAAGGATCAGATGGCGGAAGATATGATGATGAAGGAACTGGCACAGGACATGTTTCATTGGTCTCTCTCCTCCTCGATTGAAGTTGAACAATTGGAGGTTTTGCTAGCACAGACGGAGCAGGTTCTGAAGGCACAATAGTCGATTGGTGCTCAATAGAAGAACTGGGAGATTGAGGAACGACATTTAATTGTTCTTTCAAAGCGTGGGTAACTTGATAAACTAACCACTCATCTTCCTCTTCCTGGCTAGTAGAAATGGGAGGTGCATAGAAAAATGGGGTACTCTCTGAAAATACCACATCGGTTGGCACCAAATATTTTTCAAGTTCAGTAGAATAACACTGATATCCCTTCTGAAGTCGAGAATAGCCAAGGAAAACACATTTCAATGCTTTAGGATCCAACTTGGTAACAGATGGTCGAACATCTCGAACATAGCATGTACTTCCAAAAACCTTAGGTTCCACCGGAAAGAGAGACTTGTTTAGGAAAAGAACAATATAAGGCATGTTACAACAAGCACACTAGATGGCATCCGGTTAATAAAAAAACAAGTTCCACACATGCAAGGTCGCGTGACCCACTTTTCAAACTTGGAGCTTCCTTCGAGGAACCCACGTGTGTAGTAAAGCTTACAGGTTGTAGAGACTGCATCTGCCCAGAATTGTTTAGGAACCTTCATTTGGAACAAAAGTGCTCGAGTTGTCTCAAGTAAATGCCTATTCTTCCTCTCATCAACTCCATTTTGAGAGGGTGTATCAATACATGAAGACTAATGGAGAATACTGTGTTGTCTCATGAACGACTGAAACAATTTTGACATGTATTCTTTGGCATTATCACTCCTTAGCATACGTACCGAAGCACTGAATTGAGTTTTGACTTCAGCGTGGAAGGCACAAAAGTGAGTAAACACTTTAGAACGACTCTTCATAAAATAAATCCAAGTCATTCGAGAGAAATCATCCACAAAAGTAACAAAATACTTATGCCCAGTTTTGGAAGCAACAGGACATGGTCCCCAAACATCAGAATGAACTAATTCAAAAGCTGACCCAACCCGCTTATTAACCCTTGGACCTACCAAGATGCGATGATGTTTTGCAAATTGGCATGACTCACGGTCTAAGGAAGAAACCTTTTGAAATTGGGGACAAAGCTTCTTTAACATAGGTAATGAAGGATGTCCCAACCGACAATGTGCTTTGAATGGAGACACAACACAGGAGTAGGCACCAAATTGAGGCTCCCATTCAGCAAGAATATAGAGATCATCGGATATATGCCCCTTACCAATTACTTGATTTGTCGTAAATCACGAAACAGACAATGATCGGGAAAGAATGAGATATAACAATTAAGGTCTCTGGTAATTCTACTGACAAAGATCAAATTAAAGGCCGACTTTGGTAGACTTAATACAAATGACAAGGTGATAGTTGAGGTTGGTTTAACGGTCCCTGATCCCACAATGTTGCAAGTTGAACCATCAGCTACCGTCACAGGAGAAAGTGCTTTATGTGATCGAAAGCTAGAAAACATATTAGAATTACCTGTCATGTGATTTGTGGCACCTGAATCAATCACCCATTTATTCGATGAGGAGAAAAGACATGTTTTCCTTGACTCCGGAAATGTAGTAATTGAAATGGGTTCCTTAAGTGATTTTTGAAAATGAGAGAATTTTGCATACTCATCAGCCGAAACAAGAATTGTCTTCTTAGTCATTTTCTGACAAATATATCTAGTGTAATTCTTGACCGAAAACAAAAGGAGTTCAACAAGTCTAACCCACCAGTTCCTCTCAAATAAGTGTACCAGACTGAAGAAATACACAATGTGTTGTAGAATCAGCAAACTAGAAGTACGGGGCAGCAAACCAAATAATATTCAACCATGTCAGAGAGCTGATACAATGTCTAAATTTGACTGAACAAAGCCTGTTTAACCAATTCTCAAACCTAGATTTCTAAAAACCACATTTCTGAGTCTCAGTAGCAACAAAAGACGAATACCAGAAGAGAAAATGAAGTACAGAACTTCAAATAGAGATTCAACACTAGAAGAATACCAGAATGTGTCGTGATTGACGAGAAAATGCCGGTGCAGTAGGCCAAAAACAGATATGCTGGACCAAACGCCAACGAGTGGAAGACAGAAATGAGGTGCAGGTGGTGCGTGAGGTTCACTCGCTGCCAGCTAGACCCGAGATGTCCTTTCCAGCCAAAAAATCTTCCTCTATCTCTTCTTATGGTGCTGGTGAGATAAATTTGACACTCCTAATGAGTGACCCAACCCTTTCTTAGGCTGCCAGGAAAAGAGTTGAACTTCTAAAGAAATTTGAGCCCTAGGGTGATGGTAATAGTAAAACTTTCAGTTTGGATAGTGATTTTGGAAGCTGAATGAAATCACAAAGACTCTGGCTCCGGGGAAGTGGATTTTTTTTATGATCGAGAAATCTGTTAGGATCAACTTTAGCCTTTGGAACTTGGTGATAATGTGCCCCGCCCCTCTTCCCTTCTCTACTTAAATACAAGGTTAGTTCTCATGGCGTAGGGCTCGAACTTGTGGCCTGAGTCACACGTCCCTCAACCTTTTGCCACTTGAAAGTCCTAGGGGCATCAAGTTCGCAAATGGAGAGGATGAGGATAAAATCTTATTAGGATAGATGAGAATGTCACATTAGTTATTTGAGCCTTTCAGGACTGAAGAGATCTTTTCATTTAGGGAGGTTCCGAACCTCCATCTCTTGGATGGATTGCCTCCTTACAATTGAATCGAGGATTTATTCAATTGAATCACTTTAATTCATTGGGAGTTTGGAACTGGCTATGACGTATTAGAATGAATAGTGGTAGTGAAGAAAGCTAAGAACTGCTAATATCATCCAAATTTTGTTTTGCTTGACCTTTGGAAGACAGAAGGGACGATGCAGGGTGTGGGATGTAAATGTTGGTCCACTAGAAATTTTTCTTTTAGGTGAACCCATGAGGTTCCTATAGGTATAGAAGATTGGGTGATGTCCATACAGATTAGTTGCCCTTCCATGAACACATTCTCATTTGCACCACAACATAATAACTTTTGGAATTTAGTTAAATGCCCCTTCTTTTCAGATTTTCCTGTGTTTAGCAAGCAACTTTAGCCACCAACCAAGTAAAACAAGCCACTTTGTAGGGAATTTTAGCTTTTCATACATGTTACCAAGGCCAATTGCATGCTTGCTGCCCTGTATTTGATAAGACGTGATGGGAAAATTTGACTGTACAGGTCTCTTTGCTGTTTCATTCCTATTGCAGTGAATCTTCACCATCTCTGATGCCTTGAAACTTCTCAAAGCTCCCCCAAAAAATCAATAGTTCTCTCAATTTCCCAGTCATTCAACAATCTTCTAAGTTAATATTCCAACCTTGCTGTCCCCATACATCTTCTGTAGTTGCTTCAGGCAGTAAAGTGAGATCATAGATGTCAGGAAATAGGTCTTTCAAAGGCCCATGAAGAAAGTTTGATCACTATTACCATGGTGTATTTGTTGGAGCATATGAAGAGAAAGGAACCAGAGATGCTTCATAAAAAGGGCTACTCCAGTACATTTTTAAAGCTAGTAGTATAGATCTTTTCTCCCATTGGTATTGACGGGATATATTGAATGATGTATAGGACATTAGCTTTATGAACTCCCTTACCTGCTGATTTCTAATAGGGAGTATGGATTTCTTGCTTAGATAGAGCATCTGCTTGATGCTGTGACTAACACATTTATGATTATCTTGTAAAGAAAAACAAATCATCAGATTCTTAATTGTGGAATACTATAAAACAATATCTAGATTCAAGTACTTAAAAGAAAAAAAAATGAAATACCCTGTCAAAAAGAAGAATCTAAATTATCAGTAGCTCCATTATATGTCACATAACAAAATAGACTCTAAAGAGGTTAAAGAAGAATGACCAGATGTGTCTTGCAATTTGGAAGTGTAGGAATGGGTAGCTGCTACTTTCCTCCTCCCTGTTGCATATATATTGAAAAGGTAAAAAGGATGACACTTTCTCGGTCAAATCTTGCTATTCCCTGCTCACCAACATCTAGTAGATAGGGGCTGTTAGGAGTTTATTTACAGGGCCTTGGGTTTTTGGGGGTGATTTCAATATTGTCAGATATGCTTCAGAAAAGAGGAACTGCTCCAGAACCTCTGTGTACATGAATGATTTTTCTGATGTTATCGTGGACATGGAGTTAATTGATCCACCACTAGAAGGGGGGAACTACACTTGGGCCAGGGGATCCAACCCGGAAGTTGTTTCGAGGATAGACAGAATTATGTGCTCCTCTGAATAGGGGGAGAGTTTCTGCAATGTGAAGCAAGAACTACTACCTAGAGTGTGTTCTAACCATGCACCAATTGCACTTAAAAGTGTCAGTTGGAGTCCCACAAAATCATATTTCAAATTTGAAGGATGGTGGTTGGAGACTGAGGATTTTAATGAAAGAATTAAAGATTGATGGACATCTTTTGGAAGTCACACATCTCCAATATGCAGATGACACTCTCATCTTCTGTGATGCAGAAGAAAGCCAACTTAAGATCTGGAGAGTGATACTCATTCTTTTTAAGCAACTTCGGGTCTCCATATCAACTGGAGAAAAAGTCTTGTTTTTCCAATTGTTGAGGTGAACATAATGCAACATCTGACAGAGATCTTTGGAGGAAAAATAGGTCAACTGCCAAAAGTATATTTGGGAATGTCTTTGGGAGCCAAAAGCAAATCCAATGAAATTTGGAATGGGGTGGTGGAGAGATGTGAAAGAAGACTATCTAGATGGAAAGCACAGTATTTGTCTAGAGGTGGAAGATTGACCCTGATCAACTCAATCTTAGATGCTTTGCCAACATATTTGATGTCACCTTTTCCTCTCCCATCTAAGATAGAGGAAAGAATTGATGCGTTAAGGAGGATTTTTTTTGTGGAATGGAGAGAAAGAATACAAAGGATTTCATTTGGTCAAATGGAAGACTATAAGTGGGTTAGGCATTAGAAACTTGAAGAAACAAAACAAAAGTCTTATGATGAAGTGGTTGTGGAGATCTCCTAAAGAGGAGCAGGCCCTTTGGGTTAGAGTGATTCAGGCCAAGTACGAGAAGATAGACCACTGGAAAACTAAGGAAGTGACTTCTGCCTATGGTATTAGCCTTTGGAGATCAATTAGAAATTTGTGGCATAGTTTCTTTCAAAGAACTAGATTCAATGTAAACAAATGGAAGGAAGATTTTGTTTTGGGATGATAACTGGTTAGGAAATGGCAGCCTCAAGCAGCTCTTTCCGGACATCTATCTGTTGAATCAACAACAACAGGCCAATGTGCAAGAAGTTTGGTTCATCCATGGATGAAACTTAACATACAGAAGGATGATACAAGATTAGGAGGTGGATATACTAGTTGAATTTTATGGCACCCTAGACCATTTTGGAGGATTGAAAGAGGGAGAAGAGTGAAGACACTCTCAGGTGGATTCATCACATCAAAGGTATCTTCGCAGTTAGCTCTGCCTATAAGAACCTGAATCATATGGGAAATCAACTCAAATTTTTGCCTTGGAAGCTTATTTGGAATGTCAAAATTCCATATAAGGTGGCAGTCTTTACTTGGTTGGTAGTAAAAGATGCAGCACTTACACTGGAGAATCTCATGAAGAGGGGAATAGATATGTGTCCTAGATGTTATTTTTTGTGAGCACAGGCAGAGACAATCAACCATTTGTTTCTTCACTGCAGGCTGGTTAGACAATTTTGACACTTATTTATCAGCTTCAGGGGGACAAGTTGGGCCATGCCACAAAGGGTAAGTCAGGCAATAGAAAGCTGGAACAATGAAGACAGTGACAGTATAGACCAAAGCAGATGGAGATTGTCCAGCAGTGATTTGGTGGATCATATGGAAGGAGAGAATTATGAGATGCTATGAGAGCATTAGTAGTCCTTTACACGGGATTAAAATGAATTGCATTATCACTTTTTGCTATTGGTGCAGTTCTGAGTATGTAGATGATCCTATAGCTATTATAGATATCCTAGGTTCTTTGTAAGATGAAGTAGGATCTAGTTTAGTTTTGTTTGAGTATACTCAATTGTATGTAGCTCCATGATGTAAATTTCCCAACCTTTAGTGCTGAAGATTAATACACAAAACTCTTACCTTTGTCAAAAAAAAAAAGGGTCAAATCCCTCTTGGCCATGGAGACAAATCTGGAAAAGCTATGCCCCCTACAAGGTTCAGTGTTTTCACTTGGCTGGCAAGCAAAAATGCATGCCTAACTAAGTGCAACTTACAGAGGAGAGGAATGACTATATGCAGGAGATGCCTCTCTGTAAAGAACAATTGGAGGACACCAATCATCTCTTTTGGCATTGTAAATTCACATCTCAGTTATAGGACCTCTTCTTCATTATACTAGGAATCACGTGTCATGCCAAGAGATGTCTCAGTTTTTCTTCAAGGTTGGACAACAGGAGGAAGGAGTGGCTTTGAATTGAAGCTATGTAATGCCATCCCTGCTGCAATTTGGTGGATCATATGGTGAGAAAGAAGCTCTAGAATTTTCGAAGACAATGGAAAATGTAATTAGTCTTAGGTTTCTTTGCATATGTACATGTTAGACAGGATGTTGAGGATGTAGAAGCCTTACTCGAGTTTATTAGTTCTGGTCACAGTCAGTAAGGCTTGTTTTTTGCAATTGCTTCTAATCACCAATATTCTCTTGATGCTAGTTTTCATTTATAAAATTACCTTTAAAAAACATGAGCTACAACTCTCCACTTTTCTCCTTTGAAGATTTGTTTAAGTAAGACAAGCATCATGTGTAGCTATCCGTAAAATAGCATAAAACAATATCACATGCTTAAATGAAAATCCAAATATGAAATATCTAGGAGCTCATATGTCTTAAACTTGGTGGACAGAGTTACTTGGTACCTGCTGTAGGTGGGAGGTGGCAGGTATCCCATGGAATTAGTCAAGGTGTGCGAAAGTTGGCCTGAACACCATGGTCATAAAGAAAAAAAACTCGGAGTAAACAGGGCGAACTATTTAAGGTGTAAAGTGTTCACAAGGTGTTAGTCTAAGGCTCAAAGTGTATATCAGGTGAATGCCTCACTTATCAATGTGTTAGCCCTACAAGAGTTTAGTCCCTATGGTCACTCGGATTTCTAGGGGGCTGCTTGCCTTGATGCTTTCTCTTGCGAGTTCCATTGTCTTTAGACTTTGGGGACTACTTACCACCTATTGCTGACACATGAGTAGGACGGGAACTAGGAGCATTCATTTTGGCATTAAAAAGTTCCTCTTGCTTGTTAGTGTGGAATATATCCTTTCAAGCCAGTCCCTTCTGGAATATGCCTTTTGGTTGCTTCTTAGAAAAGAAAAAAAACTTGGTTAAATCATTTCTTTGCTCCCTTTATACCACTATATTTGGAGCATTCCATTAATATATTACAAACTCATTCATCAAAGTCAGCTAAAATGTGGTCATGATTTTAAGACTGTAGAGGACAAAATATTTTTGACTCATGCTGTTCATCTTTGAGATACTTGTTTACTTTCGAATCCTGGCTGGTCATAGTTTTTGGTCTTAGTCTGCTAAGATTGGTCTCGACCAAACTGATGAATGGTTTACTTGCTATTATATTTTGCAGAACGATTTATAGTCTTATCATACAACATACTAGCTGATTACCTTGCTATTGATCATCAGAGAAAACTTTATTTTCACATACCGCAACATATTTTGGACTGGGAATGGCGTAAAAGAAGTATCCTTTCTGAGCTTGGATGGTGGTCAGCTGATATATTATGTCTTCAGGTTATGACCCTTTTCTCAATTAATGTTGACCTTCTATACTCTTCGAATTGTGGTCAATCACAGTGACGTTGTGGAATAGGCATAGATTGATGTGGTATGATTCAGGATGTTGGAAAATATTCTAAATTTTAATATTTACGGGTTCTCTCTTCCAGCTTGGTATGAAAGGTGCAGTACATCAGTGAATTGATAATTTTGTTTGTAAATGTATGTCTATAGGCCCCTGAAGAAAATTTTAAAACCATGGTTAAGGCAAATAGATTTTTTATTTATAAAAAAAAGATATTTTCCTCCATTTGATCTTCATCTATATATGTATGTGTGTATATGTGTGTGAAAGAGAGAGTTATGTATATAGTGAGAAATAAGAAACATGGGATAAAGAATTGGGAGGATGCGTACAGATAATTATCAATTGACAGAATCTTTGAAGATAAGTTTTATGCTTGAGTTCTTTTATGTTCACACTCTTCAATATAAATTGTTGCATTTCTCAGTGGGTTACAGTAAACTTATAAGTTTCATGTAATCCTAGTCTATTTACACAATATATGAAACACTTCTCTTCAATCTGGTGCATACAACTTCTATATATGTGTGTGTGTGTGACTTTGTACAAGCAAGGAATTTGGTGAATATATATGCAAGCTAGTCATCGATCATATAAACTGTGGCAATGTGTCCTAAGAGTTTCTCTTTGATAAGTGAAGAGTGACAAACTATGAAGTGCTGCTTGATCATCATGCATAATCTCTATCTGAATATATCACCAATCTCTCCAGTTTCAAATCTTTGAATAGTTGCTTCGAGATCATCTCTAACACAATGCAGAAAATCAAAGAAAGTGTATCAACACTTTGTTTTCTTGGTGTAAAGAAGAGGGTATAGAAAGAGCTGAACAGTTAGTAGACTTTTTAGGATCTGTGTAATTATTGTTACTCTCCTTGTATTGACTTTTGGCCTTATTACTTCTTTTTGGAGGTTGCCAGCATGCCCTTAATGCTGAAGAATACAATCTTACCTTTCTAAAGAAAAATATGTGTGTATGTGCGCATATATTTTATCTTCTGTCCAAACTTAATATAATCAATCTTGTCCTGTCCCCTTTATAATCATCTTTCCAGGAAAGAAAAGTTTTTTTTGTAAATTAATGTAAGTCACCAATGACCCTATTTATCATTCTTAACCTATAAGTTTGTGTTTCATTGTTTTATTTTTATATAATTTCTAGAAGTAACAATTCTTGGTATGGCGTATGATGTTTCCTCATTTCAGGAGGTTGACAGATTCCAGGAGTTGGAGGCAGAGTTGAAGTTGCGTGGATACAGTGGCATCTGGAAGGTTTTTGATGCTTTCATGCTATTTATCACATGTCGAATAATTTTACAAATTATTTGTTGGTGGACTTACTGTTGATTAATATGTTGTGGAACAAGTACCCATAGCGAGGGCCCAACCGAACCCAAATGTATATGTATTTTCCCAATTTCATACATTATCATGAATCAACATTTTGTTGTGAAGTGCAATGTGTAGAGGAATGACGACCCAATAATAAATTTAGCAAACATCTTGGAGGGGGGATTTCTTACTTGATTTTGGAATGCTGAATAATCCTCCATGTGTTTCAAAACAAGGAGGGTTTATAATTTCAGTTGCTAATTCGCTAAATTGGAACCATTATATGATTTCCTTGATAAATTCCAAGTCTTTTGTTTTATAGTAATACTTTCTTGTGCAACGTGGAATTGATTAACATGATTTATATTTGATGTAGAGGCGTACCGGAGATCCAGCTGATGGATGTGCAATATTTTGGCATGCATCAAGGCAAGAAAATTCTATTCCTTTGCACCCTCAAATAGGAAGGATAGACTAAATTGACAATGCTGGTACTTAATTGTTGCATGAGGAAGCCCTTATTTAAAATGTTTTTTGTTTATTGATCCAGTGTTTTGTACATTTGATCTAGTCATGCCTTTGCAGATATTTGACACTTTTAGCTGTTATGTGTGTTCTTCAGTGGCTTTTATCTAGCTTGTTTTTTCTGAATTTTATGCAGTTCTTACAGGCTCTATTCAATTGTGATTTCTAATAGTTAGTCCTCAAAATTTGTCTTCCTTCCTTTGGCAATCCAATAGCACTCTGTTGCACATATAATAAATGACTTAAGGATTGATAAAAGTGTTCTTTATGGAGGAGTGCTAACAGCATAATATTTCTTTCTCCACCGGCAAACACAATCAGCCAACCATAGTGTGTATTGTTTCCTTGATAAGCTCATCACATTTTACTCCCCTCATTCTATGATCAACGTAATTCTTTCTGCATTAGCAAACATAATCAACCAATCAATCACATTTTAGTGCATATGGTTTCCTTGATTAACTAGTTAGATTTTACTTGCCTCATGCTATGATCATCATCGTCTGAACTTCCACGAATATCAAAATTTTGTCCCTATAGTTCTTATATTGTTAGTATTTTTGCTTCCTGGTTTCCATAGATTTGTATCTTTTGGCAGTTCTACGCCTAATATTATATTGACAAATGTTAAACTCTTGTTGTACTTCATTGCCAGTGATGGTTGTTTTCTTATGACAACTGCTGGTCCATATATGATGTATCATTTCTGGTAAAAACATAGTCACTGATTTTGGCTGTTTGAAAAGCTTGTATATAAGCTATTGAATATATTGTACTGATTTGCATAGTAATGAGGTACGTTGATGTGCTTACTAGCTCAGTGATTCTTAACTATGTGTCTGTTCAATGTAAACATTGGTGTCACAGAATCCAGTCTTATGTTACATCATTGCCACTTTTGTAGTATCTTTGGTAATGTGCATGTCTATTTGTGTGGATTCTGTACTTTACCTAAGCTGGAACTTGCTTGATATGCTTGAGGTCATTTAAACATGCTGGTAGTCATTTCTAGACTGTTGGCAAATATAATCTGACTGTATGTCTAGAGATCCGCAATTCCGGCATATTAAGTCTTACTTTTGCTTGATTAGTCTCAGCTCCTCA
>JAJONQ010061391.1:0-19532 GCA_036250385.1 Solanum microdontum
ATTTCCCCCTTTGATTATACTTATTGCTTATGGTCATTTTAATTGCTTCCGCGACCAAGAATGTGTAATGATACGCTATGAGGCTTGTTTGGGGTTCCTTCGGGTTCCCCATTCGCCGGTCACGTCTAGGCCCTAGGCTTGGGTCGTGACAATATTGAAGGGGGTTTTGGTTTTAGATCAATGAGTGATGTTTGCCAAGTTATGTTTGCTAAACTTTGGTGGAAATTTAGAACTCAAAGATCACTATGGGTAGACTTCACGTGGAATAAGTATTGCAAGAAGAAAATACCTACAATTGTGAAATGAAAAGGTGGTTCACAAGTGTGGAAGCATATGCTGGAAAACAGAGACACTGTTGAACAAAACTTGTGGTGAGAACCTAAAGAAGTATCTTCTAGTATTTTTATTTTGATATTTTGACAAATCTAGGTCCTTTATATCTCCAACCTACTGAATTACAAGAGGGTCATTCATTGACTGATATTGATATATTTTTTTAAAGAAGATGGATAGGATTATGAACTTATGTAGAATGTTATGCCTAGTAATATTATTGAGCACATTAGATTGACTATGGGAAACATCAAGCTTTCTGAGGCAATAGATAAACCTTGGTGGACAAAATCAAGTGTTGAAAAGTTCACAATTAAATCTGCATGGGAAGCTCTCCAAAGTAGGTCTATATATCCCTAATGATGATTTTACAAAGTTGTGGGTGAAGGGACTTCCTTTTAAAATCACATTTTTTGGTTGGAGGGCCTAGACATATAGAGTTCTTGTGGATGCTCTCATGCCCTCATGGAACTCTAATATTTCACATCTATGTCAATGTTGTAGCGTCCCAATGAGGGAGACAATTGAGCATTTATTTTTAACAGGTGAAGTAACATCCTTTATTTGGAGTCACTATGCTAGGCTGCTGGTATACTAGGTCCATGGGTACAAGTCAAGCAAACTATGAAGAAATGGTGTGATGTTGAAGGCAATGTCAGATCTAGAATGGTTTATCAAGCAATTCCTAATATTATTGTTTGGTTTATTTGGAAGAGGAGAAATACTGTGCTTTATGGTGGTTCATATTTTAGAAATAAGGTTATATGATATATTAATGCTACCATTCACAAGTTTATTAGGTTAAAATCCTATTATTTAAACTTTCCTAATACTTGGACATTGATGGTATAGTTGCACTGGAAAAAATATCAGACCTCTTCATTATAGTAGAGTAGCTAGCTGGATTGCTCCTCCTATGGTTGGTTGAAATGTAATACTGATGGTGCCTCAACAGGAAACCCAGGTTCCAATTCTGTTGTCTTTTGTTTGAGGAACCATGAAGGAATTTTAGTGGGAGTTAAAGGTTTTCAGATTGCAGATTCAACTAATTTTGTGGCTGAAGCTAGGACTATAAGAGAAAGTCTCCAATACTACTTAGACAAGTAGCTTACCAACATTATTATGGAAATTGATTCCTTCGCAATGGTGAACATTATTAATGGTGTTTAGATTATTCCATGGAGTGTTAATTCCATAATAAGGATTAGAAGTATCATTAGAGTAAGAGTACAACACTCCTAAACAGACGGAAATACTCTTGCTGATTTCTTGGCTAACCTAGTTTTGAGTCAGGTACTTTTCGGTTCAACTTATTTCAAAAAGTTCCAAGTGTAGGAAAGAAAATAATTGTTCTTGATAAATACAATATTTCTATAATGAGAATTAGACAGACTTTTCAACAACCATACCTTTTAATAGTCATAATCCTTCAAGTATTCAACAATGAGACACAAGTGAGCAATTCTTCATTTTGAGGTAATTGTTCTACAAGTGTGGTAGTTGGTGAGTAAGTTGTTTGATATCTTTTGAAGTCTGAAGTAATTTCAATTGGTTGACAGTACCTGCACCTGGTGAGAGCTTTTTGAGGTGTTCAATTGGTACTAAACCAGGACTTAGAGGTTCAAATAGTATGTCACTAAAATCAAGCTTGTCTGGTTTCAATCACAATTTCTTTCTCTTTAAACAGTGGTCGAATTAAATTTTAGTTGAAGTACTTATGCTTTTATGACGGAATTAATCCCTTTGGGATTCAACCCATTGAAGATAGGTATGAGTATTGAATGTTTTAGAATGAGGCTCAGCTGGTTACCTCGTCATAATGGAATTGGCTCAAATGCACCAAATGACTTTTTTGATTTGCAAAACATTTATCTGTGAGTTGAAAGGTACTAATGCTAGTACTTAATTAGTGATTTCTTTTTCCTAAGCCTAAAGCTCGGATGGTAAGAGTTTAGCCCATCATTTTCTAAATAAGGGAAGGAAATAGAAGTTAAAGGTATCCAGTATGGGATTACTTAGTTGGTGGGAGGCAGACTCGTTCTTTCACAAAATCGAATATCCAATCTTTTGTCGTTCCTTTATAGCTAAATCAAGGTTGAAAGTTGCAAAGCTAGAAAGATTAAAATTTAAGGGTTTTGTTGGATCTGTGATTCAATTCATATATTTACTCACATGGGGTTACTTGAATGATTGTATCGGTTGATAGCAAAGATCTGCAATAGTTGTTACCTTAGTATTTGGTATGGGTTTCATGAATAGAGCAACGTCTGCTTCCTCTTCCTCAAAGAGAAGTCGATTGGAGCTCCATCCATAGCTAGACATTGCAGCACTTCCCATTTTTCTTGATTGTGTTTGTGTCGGTTCAGTTATTATCATCCGCTTAATTTCCATTTTGTCTCTGTTGTACCTCTCTCCAGATTTGGGTTAGGCCACTGTTGGGAGTGACCATGTATACTGATTTTTTGTTTATAATATGGGCTTGTTCGTACTCTTTAATTTCTTAAAAAAATAGGTGTATCAGATACATTATTTGCAAAACCAAAACGATATATTTTTGAATAGTGTATTTGATAGAAGACATAATATACCAGATACACAAAATTTTAACTTTTAATAGTGTGAACAGCTTTTTATCAAATACAACTGGCACAAAGTTAATCAAATTTTTATATGGGAAAACTACCTAACTAGACATACATTCCTACAATATATACTAAATTTACCTCTACTTTTAAACAATTACTTATATTAGCATTTTTAATATTTTATATCATATATTTTACAAGATATAATTAGATACACAAATATACAATACATTAAAACTAGGATTGATTAATTATCTTTAAATTTAAACACCAAAATCAATGGTCCAATTGCAATTAATATTTTTTCTCTCTCATTAATTGTTTTCCTCTGTCAATCCCCTACTCCAACAATATCGTTAATCCCTCACATCCTCCACCATTTCTCTCCCTTCCTTCATCCTCTTAATATCAAAACTTATTCTTGCTCATCTTCCAATGAAACTATTATGTAAAAGAGGCTAAGCTTTTTCTCTCTTATTCCAGAGAAACGATGGAGAAATTGAGTATCCGAAAGGGAAATACCTGGCTACTGCTAGAGGTTAATAGGGTACTATACGTTTGAAGCCTTTCATTCAACATCATGAGCGAGGAGATATACTATATCTTTGGCAAGTACAGTGCTTTACGACAGACTCATATAGGCAAAACTAAGGATACACGTGGAATAGCTTTCATCATCTATGAGGATATCTATGATGCAAAAATCGTCGTCGATCATCTCTTTGGCATCAATATTGCTAATCGATACTTGATAGTTTTGTATTACCAACAACTAAAGATGAGCAAGAAATTTGACTAGAAGAAGAAGGATGATGAGATACATGTTCTTGGATATATGTATCTTCTTACGATCTACTCGAGATATATATTTTTGGATCTAACGTATAAAATTGTTATTTGATACATCAAATTAATACTAGATACAAATTTCTCTAAAGTTCGATTGAATAAATTCTTACCAATTAGGTTGCGAGATACATGTATCATTAATGGAGAAATACAAATATCCCAAAGTTTTTAAAGTTGAGATACCTATTGATACATATATATGAGATAGAGGTCATATTTCTCTAAAGTTCAATTGTATAAACTTTTACAAATTAGGTTGGGAGATACTTGTATCATTAATGACGAGATGCATCATCCACCTTTTAGAAGTTGGCGTAGGATTCAGTAGGAAAATTGTAAGGAAATGCCTCAGCAATACTGTGATTGATCATTTGGAAGAGAACTCTAAACTTTCAGATACAAAAGAAGGAACCGGTGAAGAAGATGAAGAGTACAATAACAGAACTACTTGGGTTTATGATTTTGTTATTTTAGGAAACCTTATTATAATTGAACTTCAAGGATCCTGTAAATCTGTTGGGTTGTTATTTAATCAACAATTAATCCTTTAATTAAGGAAATAAGTTACACCTCCTTTAATTCAAATTAATAAATTGTTTTTTTCAGCTCTAAAAGCTATTGGATAAATGTATCTCACCATTAATGATACTTGTATCTCGAGCCCAAAATATGATATAAAATGTAATATTACAAACTATCAGAAGTTCTAGCAATTAGGATTTATAGTAGTGGGATTTATGTAAGGTGCCCTTTATATATTGAATAGTAACACTCCAAGTTGTTGTATGAGAAGTTCTTAAGCTAACATTACAATGTAGTGTAAATTATTATAATAGTGGAAAATCTATAAATGAAATATTATTCCACAGGAACATGAATGTATTCTAAAAAAGTTGTCTCACTTCTCTTTGGGACAAGTTCGTCGATTGTGACCTTCTTGTCCACAACGTCCATAATAGTGTTGGTTGTTATCATTTCATCTGTTTTTTTTCCTTCGGTTTGTTGATCGTCCAAGAATATTTTTGTATAGAGGTTACAACACAGTTTTTGTAACACCCCAGTTGAGCTAGTGAGTTCTAGAGTCTTCGGAATGAGTTTTGGTGTGTCGTATGAGGGTTAAAATCAAAATAAATGGCTCCCATACTTGGAATATCATATTTAGGGGTTAAATGTCAGGGTACAACTTCCCAAGGACCACCCAAGGGTTCATTGAGGAGGACCCCAAAACAGTCCCCCAAAACAGTTAAAAACTATGATCTACGGTTGCAAACCACGCCCCTTAGATAAACCTACGCCCCGTAGGTCATGGGCATAGGTCAGGCCCGCAACACCCTGCAAAATAGGATCCCCAGGTTCAAAAAACGGACCCAAACCACGTCAAGTAGACCCATCCACGGCCCGTGGATGGGGGATCCGCAGGTCGGCCCAGTTTTCAGATTTTTAGTTTTTTTAGTTAAGTGCTTAGGGGTTAAGTAGGTCGGTTAGTTAGTTAATTAACCTCCCATAAATAGTTAATAGACCCCTAAAACTAAGTCAATAGCTCATTCATCTTAAGACCCCAAATTACTCTCCAAAAAATCCTCGAAGAAGAAAGGAAGTTGGGGCAACAGCTTAGGGTGATTTCCACGATTGATTCAAGCTTTGTTTGGGGCTTTGATTGAAGGTATGTGAAGCTTATTCATCAATGGGTTCTTCCACCCATAGAGCCCCGTTAGTAATCCCCCAATTGTGGATCAAAACCTAATTCTAGCTAGGGTTGTTCATACATTGTGGGTAGGGCTTGGGTGTGATTCCAATCTAGTGGATATCACCCAATTATGATTGATTTAGCTTTGATTAATGATATTATGATGATTTCATGTGATTTTATGATCAGCCCTAATCTAAATATATATGTGGGTTTATGCCATTAGAGGTGAAATTGAAGGTTCATGAGTGATTTTCCTAAATCTATGTCTTGTATTGTAATTGATCAAAGTTAGGGTCATATAACTTTGAATTGAACTAGACCTTCTTGAGCATGATTGATCTTGACTTGTAAAAATGAAATTGAACCTTTAAGGCAATTTATTACTAAGATCACCTAGTATCAAAGAATGTGATTGAATGTCTTGTAATATAGGTTCATAATATGCTTTCATGATGTAGAGTCATTTTGAATGAGGACTCATAGTAATGAATGGTGATTATTAGGGGCTTAGGCAAGAAGCTAATGTGATTAACTTTAGATCCTAAGGCTTTGAGAGTAAAACCTACATATGAATCCAAGGCTAATGAATAGAATTGTGTTGAGGGACTTTTACCTACCTAGATCACCTATTGAATTATAGATGGTACGAAGTGATGGAATCACTTAGGTCATGATGATATCCTTGTCTAATGAAGAATTCTAGACATAATGTTAAACATGAAAATGAACTTAACATGAAAGACTTATCACCTAGTGATGGTTCTAGGGTTGAAGGACATCTCCTAAATAATTGAACCAAAGGCTAGCAAGCCTTTATACCTAGGTCATGGATGGTGATAGTTGCTCACACATGGTCTAAAAGAGAAATTAGCATGTGTTAGTGGTCGAGAACACCTTTCCATTAACTTGAGTCAATGTAGAGACTTAATGATTATCTTGTGGGATTTATGCCTAGCACCGAGAGGATATTAAAATGAGATAGAGGTTGCCACCTATTTGAGTTTGGGGTTTCTTGGAGGTTCCCACATAGTATAGTTTGGGCTTCCCACAAGGGATCTCTCACCTAGAAGAGTATTGATTTCCCCAAGTGTGTCTCATGACATGGAAGCCTCACCTTGTGGAGTTTGGGCTTGTAGTAGCAATCTTTGTATCCCATAACTACATGCCCGATAGAAAGTTAGCTGGTGGATCCGACTAAGATAACAAACCAGTCTTACCTTGGCAAGTGGACCTAGCCTTGACGGTGTGGGTAACATCATGAGAGATCATGTGATAACTCATATGTTCTCATGTTGGTTATGGCAATATCCCAATTAAACAAGATTGGTAATGAACTAAGATTTTGCTAAATGTAGCATCTCCTAGAGTTCAAACCTTATGGGCCAATATTATGCCTAAAGTAGCATCTCCTAGGGTCCAATGCAATTAATGGTCTAAGATTATTCTTGAAGGGGCATCTCCTAGAGACAGAACTAAATGAACTAAGAGTATCCTTTAAGTAGTGTCTCCTAGAGTTCAATCATAATGACCCAAGATGTACCTAGTATAGTATCTACTAGGGTTCAACCTTTATGGTCTAAGACTGTGCTTGAATAAGCATCTCCTGGAGATCAAAACTTAATGAACTAAGCTTATTCCTTAAGTAGCATTTCCTAGGGTTCAAGCTTAATGAACTAAGATGTACTTAATATAGTATATCCTAGGGTTCTAAGTAACGAGGGACTAGTACAAGTTAGTAAAGGACCTCATAATGTTCAAAGTATAAATAGACTTAGATATCCTTGAGTAAGACCTCATAGAGTCCATAATAATAATAATGAACCTAGACATGCTAAAAGAGGTATCTCTTAGGGTCCAACTTAATAATGAACTAAGATTATGCTTTAAGTAGCATCTCCAAGAGTTCAAGTTTAATGAACTAAGGTGTACCTAGTTTAGTATTTCTTAAGGTTTAAAACAAGAAGGAGCTAAGATAGACTTGGTAAATTTTCTCCTAGGATTCCCATGCTTTAAAAGAGGGATAATCTCTAATTAAGGAACATGATTATGATGACCTGAGGAAGTACTTAGTATAACTAGTATTGTGGGATGCTACTCATGCCTTGCACAAGTATGACTAAAGGTTACCTTATGAGTGTTGTCTTACATGAGTGATGCTTGATGGGTTATTGCTATTGATTCCTTCCAATAAAGGATTGACTAGAAGTGATAATTCCTTTGCCTACATGAAGTAAGCCAATAGTGATACCAAAGAAGGGTAAATATGACTATGATGACTTAAAGGTTATGCTTTGTATGAAGGGTATTATGGGATGCATTTTATGCATTGCACAAGTGTACCTCGAGGTTACTTAGGAGTATGTTACCCTTATGGTAGAAAGGTTTAAGACTTAACCATGCCTATAGACCATGATTAGGATGACCAAAAAGGGATACATGGCTTGGGTGGTATTATGGGATGTTATTCATGCTTTGCACGTGTATACTTTTGAGGTTACTTGAGAATGGTGCTATTTTGGTAAATATGACCAAGAGTCAATTATGCTTGTGTAATACCTATAATGATGACTTGGCTTATTGTGATTATGGATTATCACCTATGCTCGTTAACTATATCTTATGTTGACTTGTATTTATGATGCTTGGGTTGATGATTTTTCCATGGCCCTGTTGAGTGTGTTATGACCATGTTATTATCTCTTATGCTTATGTCTTATATTGAATAATCATATTTGAGATGCTATTATGATGTTGTGCTAGCTTTCATACTTGGTACATTTTGTACTAACGTATATTGCCTACATTCTATTGAAATGTAGGGTTGAGGAGATTGAATTGCTTTGTCGGCTAGGTTTCCAAGGATCAAGAAGAAGTTGAAGAATTGGTGAGTCCTCATAACTTCGACGACGAACCCTTATTCTCTTTTATGTCTTTATTTCATGTTTTGAAACTATTGTATAGGCTGTGTCCCAAGAGTCTATTATATAAAGTTGTATTAGATGGTTTGAGACAAAGTGTAGAAAGTTTTCCATTTGCCTTTATGAAAAATGAGTTCGATTGTAAAAGTTTTAAATTTTCCCATATTTCTATTATCTTATGTTAAGGATGTTCTAAAGGCTTGTATGCGACCCCTTCGGGGTCAAGTACACCATGTTACGTATAGGAGGTACCCCTGGATCGTGACAAACTTGGAATTAGAGCATAAGGTTTTGGGATAAAATTATAGGATTGTCACAAACCACGTCTAAGTTGAGTCTTATTCATGGGTGTGAGTCGCGACACATTATGTGAATAGGAGGCTATTAGATGTTTAGGAAATCTCACTTCTTCATTCTCTAAGTCGTGCTATAGAGTTTAGATCTAGTAGGTCTTTCTCCTAACCGTTGCCCTATGGTTTTTCAGGTTATGGCTAATAATAAGTCTAATGTTAGGAGGGATGGGGAAGACAATGGAGAACAAGAGGTTCCTCCACAAGTTCCTAACCAAGTTCCTCCTCAAGTTCCTAATGATGAAGGGGTCATGTCTAATGTGGAGATAAGGGCGGCCTTCCAAACTTTGACCCAACTCATGACGGTTCAAACTCAAGCCGTCACCACTCAATTTCAAACCCTAACGGCTCAAGACAACCGAGAAGTTAGGCCCCAGTTAGAGCCTAATGTGAGTACCATGGCCTCACGGTTGAGAGATTTTACTAGAATGAAACCTCCTATTTTCTTGGGTTCTAAAGTGAATGAAGATCCACAAGAGTTTGCGGAGGCTATGGGGGTAACTTCTATTAAGAAAGCCGAATTGGCCGGATATCAATTGAAGGATGTGACCCAAGTGTGGTATGCTCAATGGAAGGATAATAGGCCTATAGGAGCGGGTCCCATAAATTTGGAAGTGTTCAAGAAAGCATTCCTTGATAGGTTCTTTCCACAACAAAAGAGGGAAGCAAAGGTGGTGGAATTTATCAACCTTTTCCAAGGAGGTATGAGTGCTCAAGAATATTCATTGAGATTCACTAAGTTGTCCAAATATGGTCCATCTTTGGTGGCAAATCCTAGAGATGAGATGAGTCGATTTGTGACCTGAGTGTCCGAGTTGATTAAGGAGGAGTGCCGTGCGGCAATGCTCCATGACAACTTGGATATCTCAAGGTTAATGGTTCATGCTCAACAAGTGGATGAGTCAAAGCTTAGGAAGAAAAATAGGGAAGTTAAGAGACCTAGAACCGATGATGGAGATTTCTCCAATTCTAGCTCCGGGGGATATGATCAACCTAGGACCCAACAAAACCTTTCCAACTAACAGAAGGTGTTTAAACCCAAGCCTCTAAGAGGGAGTAATAGTGAATCCGTGTTTCTTAAGCCTACTTGCTCTAAGTGTGGGAGAAAGCATTATGGTGAGTGTCTAGCCGGAGAGGAAGGGTGCTATGGTTGTGGTAATGAGGGTCACAAGAAGAGAGATTGTGCACTCCTTAGGGCTAAAGGGAGGGAGGCAAAGTCCAAGGCTCCAAGTAATCATAAGATTTATGCTCTCCAATCTAGAGAAGATCAAGAGTGATCTCCTCAGGTCCCTTCCGGTATGTGTTTCATGATTTAGTAAAATTTCCAGATTTCTTGTCTTTTGTGACTTGTTATGTTGGATTTGAAGTTGTTTTTTAGTATGCATGATGTTTAGAAAATCTTTTGTAGGCTTACTCCCAAGTGGGGGATAGTGTGCCTATCTCGTAGGGTTATGGTGTGCTTGATGTGTTGCCATGATTTCCTTATATGTGTGTTCATGAAAATGCCTAGGTCTTGCTAGCAATGGCATATATGCATTGTTCTTTCTATCATGTTGTAGTGCACTTGTAGACTTGCATATAGACTTCGTGAGTTGAGTAGTGAGCATGCCCTAGTTGGAGTTGAAAGCTTTCCTTAATGAATGGATTCTTTTGAGAAGTAATGTGAATTTAGGCTCCATGAGGATGTGGTGAGCATGTTTTAACTAGGAGATGTTTGTTCCCCCTTTAAAATGAGTAGATATAAAGTTTAATGCATTTTGGGTTGGTAGAAGCAGTCCTATCCCCTTGAGTTTCACTGAATGAGTTTAGTTTTACATTTAAGTTGTCTTGATTTATTGTGTGCATTTAAATGTAGTGCATTCATAATAGGCTACTAGGTTGAGAGTTGTGACTTTAGGAGGTGTTTAAAGTGTCATTTGAGGACGAATGTTCCCAAGTGGGGGATAATGTAACACCACATATTTTAGTTAGTTGAACTAGTGAGTTCTAGAGTCGTTGGAAAGAGTTTTGGTGTGTCGTATGAGGGTTAAAATCAAAATAAATGGCTTTCATACTTAGAATATCATGTTTAGGGGTTAAACCTCCGGGTACGACTCCCCAAGGACCACCCAAGGGGTCCTCGAGGAGGACCCCAAAATAGTCCCCCAAAACTGTCAAAAAGTGTAACCTACGGTTGCAAACCATGCCCGTAGGTCATGGACGTAGGTCAGGCCTGCAACACCCTGGAAAATAAGATCCACAGGTCCAAACCACGGACCAAAACCACGTCCAGTAGACCCATCCATGGTCCGTCGATGGGGGATCCGTAGGTCTGCCCAGTTTTTAGCTTTTTAGTTTTTAGTTAAGTGCTTAGGGGTTAAGTTGGTAATTAATTAGGTGTTAAGTAGGTCGGTTAGTTAGTTAATTAACCTCCTATAAATAGTTAATTGACCCCTAGAACTAAGTCATTAGCTCATTCATCTTAAGACCCCAAATTACTCTCCAAGAAATCCTCTCTATAGAAGAAGAAGAAGAAAGGAAGTTGCGGGAGCAGCTTAGCGTGATTTTCACCATTGATTTAAGCTTTGTTTGGGGCTTTGATTGAAGGTATGTGAAGCTTATTCATCTATGGGTTCTTCCACCCATAGAACCCCCTTAGTAATCCCTCAATTGTGGATCAAAAACCCAATTCTAGCTAGGGTTGTTCTTACATTGTGTGTAGGGCTTGGGTGTGATTCCAATCTAGTGGATATCACCCAATTATGATTGATTTAGATTTGATTAATGATATTATGATGATTTCATGTGATTTCTACGATGAAGCCTAATCCAAATTGATGAATGTGATATTTGTGGGTTTATGCCATTAGAGGTGAAATTGAAGGTTCATGAGTGATCTTCCTATATCTATGTCTTGTATTGTAATTGATCAAAGTTAGGATCATATCACTATGAATTAAACTAGACCTTCTTGAGCATGATTGATCTTGACTTGTAAAGATGAAATTGAACATTTAAGGCAAATTATGACTAAGATCACCTAGTATCAAATAATGTGATTGAATGTCTTGTAATCTAGGTTCATAATATTCTTTCATGATGTAGAGTCATTTACAATGAGGATTCATAGTAATGAATGATGATTATTAGGGTCTTAAGCAAGAAGCTAATGTGACTAACTTTAGATCCTAAGGCTTTAAGAGTAAAATCTACATATGAATCCAAGGCAAATGAATAGAGTTGTGTTGAGGGACTTTTACCTACCTAGATCACCTATTGAATTATAGGTGGTATGAAGTTATGGAATCACTTAGGTCATGATGATATTCTTTTCTAATGAAGAATTCTAGACATAATGCTAAACATTAAAATGAACTTAACATGAAAGACTTCTCATCTAGTACTGGTTCTAGGATTGAAGGACTTCTCCTAAATAATTGAACCAAAGGCAAGCAATCCTTTATACCTAGGTCATGGATGGTGATAGTTGCTCACACATGGTCTAAAAGAGGAATTATCATGGGTCGGTGGTCAAGAACACCTTTCCATTAACTTGAGTCAAAGTAGAGACTCACTGATTATCTTGTGGGATTTATGCCTAGCACCGAGAGGATAATAAAATGAGATGGAAGTTCCCACCTAGTTGAGTTTGGGCTTTCATGGAGGTTCCTGCACAGTATAGTTTGGGCTTCCCACAAGGGATCTCTCACCTAGAAGAGTTTTGATTTCCCCAACTGTGTCTCATGAGATGGAAGACTGACCTAGTGAAGTTTGGGCTTCTAGTAGCAATCTTTGTATCCCATACCTACATGCCCCGTAGGAAGTTAGCTAGTGGATCCGACTAAGCTAACAAACCGGTTTTACCTTGGCAAGTGGACCAACCATTGATGGTGTAGGTAACACCATGAGAGATCATGTGATAACTCATATGTACTCATGTCGGTTATGGCTATATCCCAATTAGACAAGATTGGTAATGAACTAAGATTGTGCTAAATGTAGCATCTCCTAGAGTTTAAACCTCATGGGCCAAGATTATGCCTAAAGTAGCATCTCCTAGGGTCCAATAAAATTAATGGTCTAAGATTATGCATGAAGGGACATCTCCTAGAGACCAAACTAAATGAACTAAGAGTATGCTTTAAGTAGTGTCTCCTAGAGTTCAATCATAATGAAACAAAATGAACCTAGTATAGTATCTCCTAGGGTTCAACCTTTATGGTCTAAGATTATGCTTGAAGAATCATCTCCAAGAGATCAAAACTTAATGAACTAAGTTGATGCCTTAAGTAGCATTTCTTAGGGCTCAAGCTTATTGAATTAAGATGTACTTAATATAGTATATCCTAGTATTCTAAGTAACGAGGGACTAGTACGAGTTAGTAAAGGACCTCATATTGTTCAAAGTATAAATGGACTTCTATATCCTTGAGTAAGGCCTCATAGAGTCCATAGTAGTAATAATGAACCTAGACATGCTAAAAGAGGTATCTCTTAGGGTCCAACTTATTAATGAACTAAGATTACGCTTGAAGTAACATCTCTAAAAGTTCAAGTTTAATGAACTAAGGTGTACCTAGTTTAGTATTTCTTAAGGTTCAAAACAAGAAGGAACTAAGATAGGCTTAGTAAAGTGCCTCCCAGGGTTCCCATGCTTTAAAAGAGGGCTAATCTCTAATTAAGGAACATGAGTAGGATGACCTAAAGAAGTACTTAGTATGAGTAGTATTATGGGATGCTACTCATGCCTTGCACAAGTATGACTAAAGGTTACCTTATGAGTGTTGTCTTACATGAGTGATGGTTTATAGGTTGTTGCTATAGATGCCTTCCAAGATAGGATTGACTAGAAGTGATAATTCATTTGTCTACATGAAGTAATCCAATAGCTATACCAAAGTAGGGAGAATATGACTAGGATGACTTCAAGGTTATGCTTAGTATTTAGGGTATTTTGGGATACCTTTTATGCATTGCAAGAGTGTGCCTTGAGGTTACTTAGGAGTATGGTACCCTTATGGTAGAAAGATTTAAGACTTAACCATGCCTATAGACCATGATTAGGATGACCAAAAAGGGATACATGGCTTGGGTGGTATTTTGGGATGCTATTCATGCTTTCCACGTGTATACTTTTGAGGTTACTTGAAAATGGTGCTATTTTGGTAAATAAGAACAAGGGTCAATTATGCTTGTGTAATACCTAAAATGAAGACTTTGCTTACTGTGATTCTGGCTTATCACCTATGCTCATTAACTATGTATTATGTTTACTTATATTTATGATGCTTGGGTTGATGATTATTCCATGGCTATGTTGATTGTGTTACGACAATGTTATTATCTCTTATGCTTATGTCTTATATTGACTAACCATATTTGAGATGCTCTTATGATGTTGTGCTAGCTTTCATACTTGTAACATTTTGTACTAACGCAAATTGCCTACATTTTAATCAAATGTAGGGTTGAGGAGATTGAGTTGCTTTGAAGGCTAGGTTTCCAAGGATCAAGAAGAAGTTGAAGAATTGGTGAGTCCTCATAGCTTCAAGGACGAACCCTTATTTCCTTTATGTTTTATTTCATGTTTTGAAACTATTGTATAGGTTGTGTCCCAAGAGTTAATTCTAAAAAGTTGTATTAGATGGTTTGAGACAAAGTGTAGAAAGTCTTTCGTTTGCCTTTATGAAAAATGAATTCGATTGTAAAAGTTTTAAATTTTCCCGTATTTTCTACTATCTTATGCTAAGGATGTTCTAAGTGCTTGTATGCAACCCCTTTGGGGTCAAGTACGCCATGTTACTTCTAGGGGGCACCCCTGGGTCGTGACAGTTTCATCTTAAATATTTTTGAAAATCGATCAATCTTTCTTGTTTGGCATTGGAATCATTGAAACTTCATATGTGTTTTCTAATACATTCGGTTTGTAGTAATCAGATCAGTAGGGATGCATATATATACAATTATTTCTCTTTAAAACAACAATTGCATGAGCATAAGGTATCTCGTCAAGTTGAAATCTCCCACAATTACATATTTTTGCTCAAGACAAACAATGTATCTTAGTCTAGCTTCACAAATTGAAAAAATAAATTCAGACGATGCAACAACCTGCAAACATAAAAAAGTTATTGTTACATTACATGAACTATTTATTTCTATGTGTTGAAGAAAAGCTGATCAAACAGTCCACTGATACTTTACTTTAGATAAATATTTATATTCAAATTATTTCTAAGAAAACTTAAACCAGACAATTGAATCATAACAATTATGACCCATGGATAATTGGATGAAAAGCTAATCAATTTTGATGAAATTGAATTTGGAGAATTGAGATCTTTTGGGACCCAGTGGATGAATGAAATCCATTTGTGAATTCCCACATACCTTGATGATATATTGCCAAACGAAATGGAGGAAAAATGAAACTTGTAGGTTGAACCCTAGATTTCTCCCTTAAAACTTGAGAGGATTTGGAGGGTATGAATTTGGGAATTTGAGGGAATGAAAGGGTTTGGGTAGATTTAGGGGTTGAAAGGTAGTTAAGGGTCTTAGAAATAGGAACGACATAGTACAGATACATAGAAAAAGACCGAAATACCCTTTAAAAAATTGTGAAATGGCTTCTATGGTCTGGACCTACAATCCGTAGGACATCTACTGTCCGTACTGGTCAACCGTAGAAACCAACTTCAGAAACCCAAAACTCACCTTACTTTCACGAGATCATTCTACAAGTCGTCAAACTTTCTACAGTCTGTAAACCCCATCCATAGTAGTTAACTTGAATAAAAAAATTCACAAAGTCTAGATCAGTTCTACGAATTCCATATACGTGTAACACCCCGAAAATGTAATGACCTAAGCTAGAGCCTAACACGTATGCTAGTAGCCTAAATGGAATTAAACATAAATATATTCAAATCGTAAAATAATTTCCCTATCTTAGTACTAAGGTACTAGTGCCTAAACGTCAAGACATGGCCCCCCAAGGACCCACCAAGGGCCCTTGAGGATGGCCAAGGCACTGCCCCAAAAAGCTGTCAAAACAGCATGGTCCACGAAAGGGGAACCCACGTCCCATGGGTGGACTCACGCCCCATTGGTGGGGGGTCGTGAGTCGAGGCTAGACCTCCCCCAAAAGTTCAAAGTTCCAGTTGCATTCCACGCCCGTGTAGTACCGTCCGTGGACCAACTCACGCCCCATAGGTGGGGCTCGTCAGTGAGGCCTGGACCAAGGACAAAATGAAAATCCCCAGACCCAACCCATGAGTGACCAGCATGGTCCGTGGGTCCATCCACACCCCGTGGGTGGGGGTCGTGGATGGGGTCTATAAAAGTTGTCTTAATTCGGCCAAGGCTTAGTCAAAGCCATAAATTCCAAGAGTTAATATATTAGTGTAAGGTCATTTTAATTCATTATTTTAGACCTATATAAATACTTATAAGTCATTAAAACCCACTTAACACTTCATAACTAACAAGACTCAAATTAGAAACCAATTCTCCTCTCCGAAAATTCTCTCTCTAGGACTCCATTGAAAAGCAAGAACAAGGTCAAGCTAGGGGTTCAAGAAACAACCTTTATCCTCCTATTTCATGTGGAAATCAAGTTAAGTTATGGATGCTTTTCATCCTTGGGTAGCTATCACCCAAGGAGCCCCTTCAAAATATGCGTTTAGACTTCCAAAAAGCTTGGGTTTTATTCTATGTCATGGGTCTCCATCCAAAACGATTTCAATTGTTTAATTATGGTTGATTATGATTATTTATGATTGGAATAATTTATTAATGTTGGATTTTGATGAAAATCTCCCTTGGACCCATGATTCCCCCTTGTTCCTAAATTGTGAACTAAAGTGTGACTTGATTGATCATGGAAGCTTGATAATTGAGTATGTTTACATTTATTAAGTTGTTGAATTATGATATACCTCTATATAATATGTTAAATCTATAAGTTTGGGTTGATTTTGATTCATAGCCCTGAAGGGCAACTTGTTAAGGTTTATACATGTTGATGAGGATTGTATATGAACTTGTGATTCACTTAGATAGTGATGATCCTATGACTATTGTGTAATTGTGGTATTGATTCAAGATCCTTCTTCCATATACCCTTACACTTTATTATGCCTGAAGTGTGTATGTATGTTTATGATAAGCTTGTTGGGTTGATTGAAACGCCATTCTCATGAACACATTATGAATATGATGTGAAAGGTTTTCTCACATGTTGATGATTCTAAGGTTGAAAGGACATCCTCACCTAATGAATCCATGAGCTATTATGATGTATATTGGTTTGAGTGCCTAGTACATTTTCTCATGAACATGAACTTAAGTAAATACTTAATATGACTTTTAAAGGGAATTATGATTAGGACCAAATGGATATGAAAGTGAGATGGAAGCTTTTACGTTAGAAAGTCTGGCTTCCCAATGTAATTTGTCTTATGAGATGGAAACCGTTTACGCTAGTAGTCCGGGTTTCTAGTAGCAATCTCCTTATCCCATAACTATGTGCCCACATAGGTCTTTAGCTAGTGGATCCACCTAAAAGTTAAAATGTATGTTCTACCTTAGGCAAGTAGGACACCTCTTTTCAGTGTGGGGGTAGAACAACAGATTCCATGTTGATCACATGGTCTATGTCAGTTAATGTTATTTACCCTATATGATATGAATAAGAACTATGATAAGAACATGGACTTTAATTGTGACTTCTTAAGAGGTACTACTTAGTATGAGTGGGGGTATGGGACTTCACTTATGCATTGCACAAGTAGATTTTAAGTGGGGTTATGGTGACGTTCTCTTATGTTATGAAGACTTATGGATTATGTATGTAAGAGATGTATGGAGGTTAAGGTTGACTTTACTTGTCACAAGTTATGTACATGAATAACTCCTCACTTATGTATATTGGTTATGGATGATATATGTATGTTGTTGGTGGCCTAAATGTGATACTTAGCATTTGGTAGGGTTATGGGATCTTACATTTGTGTTGCGCTAGTATGGCTTTGGGTTGCTTATATGTTGGTTTGACTTATGTTTCTTCATAAATGTGCATAATGGATTTTAAATTGATAAAGGCATGATTTCGACTACATGTCCCTTTTATGCATGTTTTAAGGATTTTTGTGCATGGATTCCATACTTAGTACAATATTTGTGCTAACCCATATTTTCTACCTTTACTATGAGTGTAGGTTCCGGTCGTTGAGACGTACTTATTCTTTCAAGTGAAGCTTGGGTTGACTATTCCCTAAGCTTGGTGAATCCTCATGGTTCGAGGACAAGACATTATTCATTTCTAGCTTCTATTGTACTTTCTATGTTTGAGACTTTATTGATGTAAAGGGCATTTGACCCTATTTGTATTCTCTATTGTACTAGATGGTGATTGAGACAAGGTCTAGACTTTTATTTTCTTTTATGAAAAAGAAGTTGACTTCGATTGTAAAAGTTATAAAATTTTATGCATCATTTCTATGACTTTATGTTATGATTATGCTAAGGGCTTGTATGAGACCCCTTTGGGGTCACGTACGCCGTGTTACATCTAGGGGGTACCCCTAGGTCGTGACAAACTTGGTCTCAGAGCACAAGGTTTAGAATTATTCTAGGATGATGTCTAATGAACCACATCTAGTAGAGTCTTGTTCATAAGTGTGAAGCGCGCCACACTTATGAATGAGAGGCTATAAGATGTTTAAGAACTTTCACTTCTTTCATTGCTCTTTAGTCATTCCTTAGAGTTTTAACTCAATGAAGTCCTTTTCCTAACCCTTTTTTTGTGCATATAGGATATGACTACAAGAAGGGTGACTGCTAAAAGGATGGAAGAGGAGATTGTGAATTAGGGAGTTCCTCCCTTAGGTCCTCAGGGGCCCAAAGTTCTTCAAGCTCCTAATGATGAGGGGGTTGTGTCGAATGTGGAAATATGGACGCTCTCCCAACATTGACGCATGTTTTAACGACTCAAGTCACTAGGGATGCTAGAGTTCAAGTGAACCCCAATGCAAGTACAACCGCTTCAAGGATTAGAGATTTCACAAGAATGAATCCCCCTATGTTCTATGGCTCCTAAGTGGATGAAGACCCACAAGGGTTTATTGATGAAGTGTTTAAGGGGCTTGATGCTATGAGAATGTCTCCACTAGAGAAGGCAAAACTAGCCGCCTACCAATTGAAGGACGTGGCTCAAGTTTGGTATGAACAATGGAAGGATGAGAGACCTATAAGAGCGGGCCCGGTAGATTGGGGATTGTTCAAGTCAGCCTTCCTTGATAGGTTTTTCCTCCTAGAGTTGAGGGAACGAAAGATGCAAGAATTCATCAACCTTTGCCAAGGAGGTATGAGTGTGAATCACTATAGCCTTAAGTTCACCTAATTCTCTAAGTATGCTCCAACCTTAGAGGTGGACTCTAGGGCCAAGATGAACAAATTTGTTATGAGGGTATCTGACTTGGTAATGAATGTAATTCGGCAATGCTCATCCCTAGTATGAATATTTCACGTCTTATGGTTTGTGCCGAACAAATTGAGGAAAAAAAGCTCAAGCAAGTGAATAGAGAAGTGAAGAGGGCAAGGACCGATGATGGGAATTCCTTCAAGGGTAAGTTTGAGGTTCAAGGTAAACCAAGGTTTAAGAAAAAGGTCTCCAACCAAGGATCTTCTAGTTCTCCAAGGTTCAACAAAGATAAGGTGTCTAACCCTAAGCCACAAGGAGGTAATAGTGGTAGCTCTTATGTTGATAGGCCTAATTGTTCAATGTGTGGTAAAAACATAAAGGCAAGTGCTTAGTTGGCACGGATGG
>JAJONQ010061393.1:0-19011 GCA_036250385.1 Solanum microdontum
AGGTCCTTCCACAACAACTCTACATAATAGTCTACTATTATCATATAGACTTCCCTCTCAAAGCCATTACAAACTTATTCTAACATATTAACCTCACTCTCAATGCCCTAATAATCAACATTCATGATATAAGACTTACTCTCAAAGCTTTACTTCTTACAATCATCATACATACCTAGATTAAAAGGCATTCTAATCACATGCTTTATTCTTAAGCAATTCTAGTCATAATTCACCATAAAGGCTCCATCTCAACCATTAATAGTCATGATCCATCATATATACCTTAATCAAATTCAATTCATGTCTATGTACTTCCATTCTTAAAGAATTACTTCACATGTCATCAACCCTAGAAGATCATTTCTAAATCCTCAATTTCCCTCTTTAGGGCACAAACCCACATTACTTCAATTTCATCAATTATACTAGGGTTAGGCATAGAAAACATGTAATATCATATTTAGGTGCTCTAGTCTCAAGAAATTCATAAAGAAATTCATCAATCTTAGAAGGTCACACCTAAGCCCTCAACTTCTTTTTTCATGGCATAAAACGAACTATATCAATTTCACCCTAGAATCTTAGGTTAATCAATAATACATGTATAATCATACTAAAATCATGTATTTACATTATAATCAATCATAAACAACCATTATCCACTCAATTGGATCAACGTATAACAATACCCACAATATGGGAAGGAACCCTAACTAGAATTGGGGGTTCATCTTCACAATTGGGAGAAACAAGGGAGCTTCATGGATGAAAGGAGTCCATGAATAAATAAGCCATCATACCTTGATCATAAAACCCTACAAAGGCTGGAAGATTGGAAACTTGACCTAGCTTGAACCCTTCTTCTTCTTCTTCTTCACTTTCTAGAGAGAGGGCTTCATAGAGGGAATTGGGTTTCTTTTGGTGAGTTGAAATAATGATTTGGAATCACTTAATTAAATGTCTAATGTATTTATATAGTAGGTCTAATAAAATATAAAATGAGCCCGACCCGCTTAATCCCTAATTAATTCTAGAACCTTCCCTAACTCCCTTCATTTAACCACTTAAGGGCCTAGGCTACCTCACCCATGAGACCACGCCCACTGACCGTGGGTGAGTCCACAGGGTGGGCTGGCACTCTATGGGTGGTGGCCTGTGGCTTGGGTTTTTTGGAGACTTGACCTACGACCCCTTCCCACGGGGCATGGGTCCACCTACTGGGCGTGAGTCCCATCCGTAGGTGGCCCATTTTGGGCAGTTTCTAGGTGTTGTTTTGTGTCCCCATCAAGGACCCTTGGTTGGTCCTTGGGGGGTCGTACCTTGATGCCCTAACCCTAAACCCTTCATTCTAAGTACATGAAGTCGTATATATGATTCTAACCATCACGTCACACTCTAGAACCCTCACGAAAAGTTCTAGTTTAGCCTACTAGTTTCTGGGGTATTGTATTCCACATCAGCCAAAGCTTTGCCTATGACCAAGAATGGTCTACCACAGATAATCTGCATATCAATATCAATCTCGCAATAAAGCACCTTAAAATCAGTGGGACTCGAATTTTTCAACCTTCACCAAAACATCATAGACCATGCCAATGATCAGTCATGAAGAGCCTCATGTTTGTCAGTTTTAATTCATCAATCCTAGTCTTATTAAATATCAGCAGCATTAAATTTATACTTGCACAAAGATTGCACAAGGCTTTTTCAATAGTGCATGGAATAGTCAAAGCTCCTACATCATCATTCTTGAGGATTGTATTCGTTGTCATCACCGCATCACATGTTTGCGATATTTCAATTGTTTCACAATCTATCACCCTCTTCTTTGTCACCATTTTTTTCATATTTTTGGCATAACCAGTCATTTCGGTTAAGGCATCCACTAATGGAATATTTACTTTCAAATATTTTACTATCTCCACGAACTTTTTGTATTTTGTATTGTCATTTTTCTTCCTTGATCTTGGAGGAAAATGAGGTTTTATCTTGATTTGAGGCAATGTGAATGAGGCCTCAACACCGCCTTCCTTCACATCTTACTTCGGCTTACCTTCAACCTCTTTTGTTTGTGTCTTACTCATTCCCTTAGGTGAATCATCATTGGAAATCAGCCCCTTGAGCATTTACATTATTGGGTCTTGTTATTTCTTGCAAATATTTCCCACTTCTAGTAACTATTTCCAAAACTTGGATAGCAGACTTTTTATTTTCATTTAGATGAGTCATTGAATTATCATAGGGATTAGGATCCACAAAATAAGTTAGGTGCCCCATCTTTTCTTCAAGAAACTTAATGGAGGATGAATGTGAGATTACGGTGGTGGACAAAGCTAAAACGTCACTCTTTATTTCTTGCAAATTCAATCGGAGCCCTCCATATTGTAGAGAATTTTAGTCAACAAGTCATCGGTTGGAGTATTCATCGTATTATGTATATTGATAGGCGGTACACATTAAGCATCTTCACATTCCCCTTCATACCAACTTTCGTCATTATTTTTGGTCCAACTTCGATTTCCGACAAGTCTTGGATAGCTTCGCCGCAAACCCTTGGATTTTCCACCTCTCATGTGAGCTCCATCAACATATATTCTCTGTGACATTGAATTCACTAGATTTTCCCCACCTCCAAGAACACGCTCAGATAACATTTCAAGTTGAGCAGTCAATTTAGCCATGCTTTTGCCACGCTCTTGTTTTTTCTCTTCTTGTTCCTTAAATATTCCCAAATGTGGAAGTGACACATAATCTTCACTCGTGTACCAAGCTTGGTTAATTTTCATCATCTCATCAAGCAACCTTGCTTCTATGAATGGTTGCTTAACTATGCCACCCCGAACAAGATGATCAACCAATAATTTATTTACAACATCAATACTTTGGTAAAAGTATAGTAGCAGTAGCTCATCAGGAAAACCATGTTTTTGCATAATAACAACACCCTTTTAAAACGTAACAACGCTTTATGTACATGTACTACATTAAATAATTCATTATTCAAAGCATCTTACCTTAATTTCATTACTTTAGACAGAGGAAAGAACCTTTCAAGGAAAACTTCAATCAATTCTTCCCATGATGTAATATACTTTCTCGTCAACTCAATCAACCACCTAGTTGTTTCCCCTATTAAAGAAAAAGGACATAACCTAAACCGCATTGACTCTTTTGAAATACCATCAACCAAAAAGGGGTTGCACACATTCAAAAACTTGTGGAGGTGATCATTAGGGTTTTCATGTTCAAAACACCAAAATAATCCTCCCAATTTAATAAGCTGAAACATGGGCTTGGTTACTACAAATGTGATATTCTTATTTACCGGTGGTAACCAAATTGCTCCAACTTTATTCGTGATATGAGAAATCACCACTTCTTCCTTTCTAATTTCATTATCTTGTCCATGGTGACTAAGTCATCACCACTATATGTATTTATTGTTCCACCTACCAAAAGAACACAATAAGAGGTCGAAGCGTAAGTTTGTTCACCTACAAAACAAATTAGTAATTGTATGTAAATTACTTCTCAAATTGAATTCCTAGGTAGGTACAATTCCCCACCAGCGGCGCCATTTTTTAAAATTCTCACACTATTCCTCAAAACTAAACAAAAGAGTAGGCATTTGTCTTCAATTAAAATACCAAACTAAGAGTTGGGGTCGAATACCACAATGAATGGTGTGCGGTTAAGGATCCAATTAGGGACTTAAATCACAACTAATCTCAATGTAGTAATGAGGGCAAATATGTGGATGATTCCACCAAATTTAACAAAACGAATTCAAGCTCACAATTTTATCAATATCTAAGAAAGCAAAGGTTCATAAATTTAGTTAACTCTAGGGGTGTGGGAAATTGAACATTAATATCACTAGGGGTAGTATTGAATTTATGAATAAAACTAAATAATCATGCATAGGTTGGGTCATCTTTAATAGTGTTAATCTTCTTCTGATCTCATAACACTAGTCATGAAATCTTCTTTCAGACTCATTCATGCGGTTTTCAATTCAACCCACTACATTGGATTTACGTTTAATCATAACTAAATTGAAAACATCAAACTAATTACCAACTCATATTGGTCTTTTTCGAGCACCAAGGCTAGATTGAAGCTAAAATCAAGTTGCCACCTTAATTCATGCTTTATGCACATGGTAACAGTTCAAATCTATGATTAAAAGCTATAAAATAGAGCAATTATACACATTCGCTAAGTTAAATTACTATCCAACCTCATAATCACACCCCAAGATATTAGGGTTTTAGCCACACATCACAAAGTGTAGAGAATTTATACCCTTCATAAAATCAGTTGTCGGTAACATGAATTTGAGTAATTACAAGCAAGACATCTTCAAATTCAACTTCAATTTGTCAAATTTGAGATAAAAAAAATAAAAACCCCTAGAAACGAAAAGTGTTCTTCAATCAATAGAAAGTGTTTCTGTCTCCAAAATATTCAAAACTATCCCATATTTTTCCTATCCCGTTTTCTCTCTCATTTGTTCTATTTATATGTAACACCCCAAAAAATTATAAGCTAAGACCCAAATCATTTTGTAGCACCTCGCAACTCTACTCTTAAAATTTTAATCGTTCGTTGTAAGAATATTAGTTTGAATCAGGTTATTTTATACTTTGTCATGTGATATAACATTCTTAACAAGTGTATCAAGAGTATCTAATGTGATCTAGGGTCGTAAGGGACCTCAAACACCAAGCCAAGTTCAAAGCATTCCTATTAGCTAAGTTCTTGCATGATTTTATATGAAGGCAAAATTCAATAACTCATATATCTCAGCATATAATGAATTAGGTAGCTTACAACCTTCCAAATTAAAGATCTATCAGTCTTCTTTTATATGCCACCAAGTTTTCCTTGTTCCGTGTTTGGAGTAAATAGTTATGACTGTTTTACTAGAACATACCCAGTTTGGGAAATTGGGCGAACTCACCTACTCAATCGGCGATCCGCTGAATGGGTTGGCGAATAGCTGAATTAGCTCACTGATTGTTCCCGAAAAGCTTAAGCTTATGTGCATTTGGGCGATCCGCTGAGTGTTTATGGAGATGAGACTTCCAGATCGCCCATTTGGCCGATCCGATTCATTAAAAGGTTGTTTCCTTGATTTTTATGGTTTTCTTCAGTTTCTAGAAGGTTACTATTGACCTTTTACCCTAAATCAACCTCCCTAAGTCCATATTACAACCTAATAACATTATTATACGGATAATAACTCTCAAAATCCCCTATTCGTCTTCTTCTAAAGATCAAGAACTCCAAGAAAGGGATTTGTCCATTTTCTCAAGCTCTAAATGCCCCAAGTTCACGATCTCTTTAAGAATCCTAATGTTTCAATATTTTCATGTGCATTCAAACCATTTAAAAAACTATATGTTATATTTTTATCTTTTCATATCACTGAACCACTTAGCTCTGAAGGCTAATCATTATGTTATTGAATATCTTTGTATATAGCACTATTTTCAATGGATTATTTTGGATTATTCCATAATTTGTTTAATTAATCAAAATCGGGTTCAAAAGTTTCCTCTGATCTAATCATGTCAATAGAATTCTTAATTCTTTTAATGGACTTCATCAAAGTAGTATCATTACTTATCATTTTATTGTTTGTGGTAGTATTTATTAAATATTCTAAATATTTTACGGATGATAGTGTAGACATGAATATTTAAGAGAGAAGAGCACTATCCTTGGGCTTAAGTGTCTACTTTAAAGGTTATATTCGGAGTATTAAATTTTTCGTGTAGTAATTATCGTTACCTTTTTCACTAACCTTATTAGATTTTATTCCTCTAGGCTTGGAAACGGAAAACCCCCAGGTCCGGCTCTACGACACATATAGTCTAAGCTAATCCAACAGAAAAGTACGGGCCTGCCAACGTCTAAACCGTGGTTAACCACTTACCTTACTTTAAGGGATAAAACTAAGAACATAAGTGGAAGAAGAACAACAACTTCAAAACTCTGCACTTATTGTACCGACCGCACCACATTATTAACAGCTGGGTTTATTGGTACACCAAAAAATCAGTGGAATAATTATCTCATGGAAGATAACAGGCAAAGGAATATTAAATACTACAACTATTAACCAAGTTATTAAGAATGAATCTTTTGGGAAAAACCATAAAAGATTAAATCTTGGAAGATGCCACCACCACCTTAATTAATAATATAGCTAAACATTTTATTGGTGAACGTCAGCCCTTTAACGATAGAAGTCTAGAAATATTATCTAATCTATGTTGTCCGAAGTTAGATGAATTTAGGTGGTATAAAGATATTTACCAAAACAATGTTATTATTACAAAAGACTGTAATCATGACTATGGGAAGGAAAAAATTATTAGTGGTTTACCAATACTATTTGCTGAAAAGGTTAGGATAAATTTAAAAGATAGGTTTGAGGGGAAAATCTCGTATAATTAATTAACCTATGGTGACCTCATAAGTTTTATAAATATTACCGGATTAAAATTATATACGGATATGACAGTTAAAAATCAATTGAAAAATGGTAGTAAATTATCACGAAATGAATTAGGGGATTTTTGTAAAGACTTTTGATATACCAAATTATCTGCACCTTCAAATAACGTTTCTAAAAAGGGTAAACACCATCGTAAAAATTATAAGAATAAACATGAAAAACCTCAGTATTACAAAAAAAATCTAGAAAATCTAAATTAGATAATAAAAGTAATATCAACACTGATACGTGTTGGAACTGAAAAATCCGACACCATGCTAGAGATTGTTGGGTCTCTAATAAAATAAGGATAAGATAAATATGTTAGAACTAACTAATGAAGTTAAAAATAATTATATTCAATCCTTGATAAAAATCAAACTAGTTCTTCTTTCGAAAGGAGTCCTAGTGAAGATGACCAACTTAATATGATATATAGTTCAGACAATAATAATTCAATGAACTGTGGATCTGGTGGTGCTATTTGCACCACCAGTACAACTCCATAAATGTCATTACCAACAGTAGTAAAGAATATTTCTTTGAAATAGTTGAGCATATCGAAGATCAAGTGCTGACTAATCTAACTTATTAAGTTATATGTTTTACATGTGTGCCTACACTAATACACAATTCTTCTTTTACAGGTAGCTACTAAATATTACCCATTACTGATAATGACTACATGTGGTTGATAATTTATGCAACGTAGCTGGAAACAGTCCACATAGCTTTTGTTGCATCTGTTGCATGTATATGCTTGTTGAAAATATATTTTTGCTAAAAATAGTCTTAGAAATATGTATGTTCTTATTGTTTGGACCTTTGTCATTTTGTGAAATGGATTTTTTGTCCCTACAAGGTCCACCTGCTCGTCTTGAATTCTGAGTGCTTGAGTTACTAATTATTGAATTCTAGTTCCTATTATTGAGTTGCTATATCTTGCATTGAGATTTTTGAGTTGATTGTTCATGTCTAATTTTCAACATTAACCCTATTTTCTATGTATTCATTGATTTCTTATTGAGAATCTTTTAAACAAAATATATTTTTTTAAACTGAGTTTTTAGAAAATCAAGAGGAGTTTTAGAAAGAGTTTAACCAAGATTTAAGCACAAGGAATCTAAGTATTTCCCAAATGTTTCATTTTTACATGAAGAAAGATAATATCATTTTGATAAAAGTAAAAAAATAATTTTGAGAAAGATCGAGTGCCAAGCAGTTACCTCTTAAAGAGGCTCATTTTTAGTAATTATCTCAACCCAGAATGTATTTTTACATTGAGTAAAGAGAAGCCATGATTTCTAAATGTGCAATGAGTTTTAGAGATATTTCAGCGCAGTTACCTCTTTTAAGAAGATAGTTTGTGCAATTATCTCGAACCAGTGAAAGAGTATGTTTTATACATTTGAGAAAAAGTATATTATTGGGAGAAGTATTGAACACCGATATAGGTGAGAGTTCAAACAACTCACAGTCCCCATAAACCATGTCTTGCCAATATGGTTACGTGATCATACTTTTAAGATAAATTCTCATTTATTTGTGTATCCACTTAGTTGAGAGGTTTTAAATGTCGACACTATATAGGACAACTCTAGCAGCGAGAACAAGAGCGTTATCATCATATAGCACAAGGTGATTGTTGGTTAGAAAATGTCCTAATAAAGTTTATGTGTATTTTTATATATCACTTATTATGTTGAGTTCAGAAATGAGAATGAGTTTTTTAAAGCTTTAAATGATTTAACTCATTTATTTCATTACACTAAGATTGAGTATATTGCTACTTATTGCAATCCTTTCATTCAGTTATTTCTTCTCGCTAGATTACATACTCGTACATTCAAATGTATTGATGTCATTCGACCTATTTTTTGGAGATATTGTGGGTATTGTCCAGACATCTATCTTAAACATTTAAGGTTTCATAGATAGATAGACTCAAGAAGTATCTTAGTACATTCTTTCATTTAAAAATGATTTGCAAATTATTATTATTATTATAGCAATGAGTACTTTCAGACATTCTTATTGAGTTTTACATTTCTGTTTTAAGCCTATTCTTGATTGAGTAAGTCTTCCGCTAATTAGTCAGCCAGGCCAAAGGTTTGCTTCGTGACCAACAATGGTTCTCAAGTGCCGGCCAGGTCTAAGGTGAAGGCTCTGGGCATGAAAAACTTGGTATCAAAGCACAAAGTTCAAGTGTTCTAGGGTGTCTATTGATATACCATGAGTTTACGTTATTTTTTATCTAGTTTACTTAAGAGTTGTGTGTGTCTAGGGCCATTTTGTAGTAGAAATAATGTTTTATATGTTATGTTTGCAGGAAACAGGCTTGGATGTAGTTGAGTAAGATGACAACTGAAATTGTGCAGAAAGAGCCACCTAGTGACACAATCCACGGACCGTAGGTCCTTCAACTGTCTATCGATGGGTAGGAGTAGATGGAGTATCAGAGAAGTCTGACCAAGTGAGGAATCATGGATGCAACTCATGGATTGTAGGTCGACCCACGGTCCTAATTGCACATTCGTCGTTGTTGAACTTGGAGTTGAAGTTCCAGTACATGATGAAAATCCTAAGTGTGGAGCCACGGAAGAGGGCCCACGGACCATAGATTAACTACATGGCTGTCGATGATAAACTGAGAGTTGAAGGTTCCAGCCTCTGGTGAAAAAGTTCTATGTGTTGACCAATGGAGTGGACCTACGGATCGTAAGTCAACCCACGGTTCGTAGGTCGAGTCATCGATCAAAGCCGCGTTTCAGAAGTTTATTTTCTTATTTTGTTTCTTCTTTGTTTAGGACATGTTTTTCTATAAATAGGGGATGTAAACCTCGTTTTTAGGGGTTAGACAATATTGTTCACTTTTAGTTCTTGGTATTTTGTGGAATTAACTCGCAACTTTAGCAATTTGATTTCCAAATTTCGTTCTACAAGATTTTGACTTTGAAATTCAATTGGAGATTTCTGGTTTCTTCTACTCTAATCGTAAGTTCATGAATTCTCTTTATCAAAACATGAATTGTGTTATTTCAAGCATAAGTAGCTAAATCCACAATTAGGGTTGTAGCAACCATGAGTAAATGAACAAAGTATGATTAATAATTAAGTAATTCTTGAATAGTGTTTATGCATATATTGTTAATTCTTTCGCTTAGAAGACTTTTTAACGGTGTGCAACGTTAGAACTTGCCTTGTTGCTACTTGTCGGACCAAGGAGGTAGATAATGAGAAAAGAATTAACAACATAGATTTAGTGGATGCTATCTAATAGTCTAATGTTAATTGGTTCGAAGGTGAAAACTAAGTCATACATTGATGTGATGTCTAATATGAGGTAGAGGTAAGGGTTAGTAAAGTATACACTCGTAGCCGAACCAAGGTGTGTAGTGAAATTCCCTACTTGGAGGACCAATCACTTAGGGATACCCATCTTACCAAGTTTGCATGTAAAACACTAGGAAATGATTAATGTTATTAGGATTACTACGTTAAGAACTCGTAGGGAACACATACACCCTAGTTTCTCTCTTATATTGATAACAACAAAGTTTGAGTCTTGATTACTTGTTACTTAACAATCAACAATATATTACTTGTTTACACAAAACCCTCCATTTAATTACTTATTTTCGGAAATAGTTTGACTAAACATAAATAATCATTAGTTAAGTTTAAATCTGAACCATATTCCTCGTGAGATCGACGCCAACCTAAATGTTGGGTTTTTAACTTGATAATGATCGCTTATGCTTTTTTAGGGAGGTGTATTTTGAGCGTATCAAATTTTGGCGCTGCTGTCGGGGAATAAGTCTTCTAGATTAAGTTTAACTACATTATTGAACTTTAGTCAAATATTTCCTGATTTTACGTTTTCTTTTGTTTTTATTTTCTACAGGTTTCTACTCTAGTGTCTGCCAAGTACACGAAGTCGAGGTGAACCATTGACCCTATATGATTCGAAACTAAGCAAAACATTGAGAAAAATGAATAATCAAGGGGTCCATAATAATCCAATCATAAAGAAACATAGGGATGGAGTTGAATTGCAACCGCCTAGAGTTGGTAATGAGAATGCTCAGGTTCGTGGTGTCAACCTACTCGGAGACGCATTCAGGGTACAAAATCCACCAAAACTGAGGTTGCGTGATAACTACTAGGTCGACTTCAATATCGTTGAATCAGAAGGACCTATTGTTCTCCCTCATCTACCTCCAGGGCATACATTCGTAGTGACGAGCAGTCTGATGTAGATGCTTACAGTGACAGGGTTGTTTTCTGGGCAAGCTTCGGAAGATCTGCATGGTCACATGGCTAAATTGAGAAGTGTCTGTAAGATTTGTGTGGGGGGATCGGAGTTGGATATGGATTTCATAGGATTGAGAGTCTTCCCTCTATCATTGAACGGTGTTGCTGTAGTGTGGTTTGTTGAGCTTCCATATAATTAAATTCATACATGGGACCAATTGCATCAAGTGTTCATGTAAAAGTATTTCCCAGTGTCTAAGAAGCTTAACGACAAGGACAAGTTGAATAATTTTGTTGCACTACCTAGAGAGTCTATGAGCAGTTATTGGGATATATTCATTGCGTTCATTAAAAGTGTTCCAAATCACCGTATAGATGATGAGTAATTGAAAGAGTATTTATACAGAGGGCAGGATGACAACGGAAAGGCTATGTTAGATACTATCGCTAGAGGATCCTATGGTGAGTGAACTTTTGAGGAGATCGCTAAAAAATTGGAGAAGATTTCCTGGAATAATAAGGCATTGAGCACTACAAAAACTAATACTGGAAGAAGTACATTCGTTGTTCAAGTCTCACCAGATCAATCTAGTGATGACATAGGAGATGACTTAGATGAGGACAGAACTTGGGTTGTTATTGAAGCATGTTAGTGGAGGTGTAGAGAAAGTGAAAGAGGTAAACTATCTGACTAGAACTCCACCAGCACTAGTTGAGGAATGGTACTATGAGGAGGATGCTTATTTAGTGAATGATCAGATGGGGGGTTTATGAGCCAACGCTCAAGGTTCCAACTCAGATAATTGGCACTAAGGTCAAGGAAACCAAGGTCAGAACTATGGAAACTACAATCGAGAATGAAAGTATGTCCGGGATGGGAACTACAATCGTGATATCAATTACAATCGGAACAAGTATGGTAACATGAGTGAGAAGGCTGGGCCCTATGTTCCACCTGCATATCGGGAATCTAGCAAGAGAGAAGTTGGGGTAGTATGTCACGCATTGAGAATATGATGCAAAAGATGATGAAGAGGTTCGATGCGAGTAATGAGAATGTGAAGGACATGCGAAACGACTTGTCTAGAATCGATCAAAAAGTTGATGCACATGCATTGTCGATCAAGCAACTTGAGCAGCACTTTAATCAATTGTCTACTACAATGAACCCACGTCAGCCTGACACACTTCATAGAAACACAATCCAGAATCTGAAGAATGATGTGCATTGTATTACAGTCACCACTCGAGAAGATAAACAGACCATTGATCCCCCTATGCCGTCTGAGATTGAAATTATGGAAGAAAGAGATGATGATGAGATTGAGGTTACTGGAGACTCTAAGAATGCTACAGAGAAGGAAGTAGAGATGACCCAAAAAAGTTGTTCCCATGACTAGACCTCTACCTCCATTCTCACAAAGATTGGTGAAAGAGATGGAAGAAGGAATATACCGCAGGTTCATTACTCTGTTTACACAGCTTTCCATCAATGTTCTATTGATAGAAGATTTGGATCAAATTTCTGGGTATGCGAAGTTTATGAAGGATTTGGTTACCAAAAAGAGGGTCGTCAATTTTGAGAATGATGAGAGGTTGCAACATTGTAGTGCTATTGCTACTAGGCCACTTGTGCAAAAGAAAGAGGATCATGGTGCTTTCAATGTTCTTTGTGCCATTGGGTTGTTACATTTTATGAAGGTGTTGTGTGATTTAGGTGCTAGCACTAATTTCATGCCATTGTCTATGTACAAGAAGTTGGGTTTAGGGACTACAAAAACGACTGTGATACGACTACTCATGGCCGATAGAACTGTGAAGAAGCCCATTAGTGTTCTCCAAGAAGTCCTTGTGAAAGTGGAGTCATTCATTTTTCTGGCGGATTTTGTGTTACTTGGTTGTGAGGTTGATTTTAAGGTTTCCATCATCTTAGGGAGACCATTCCTTGCTATTGGGCATGCCTTGGTCGATATGGAGAGTGGACAAATGAAGTTTCAATTGAATAATGAAGAGGTAACTTTCAATATTTGTAGGTGTATGAAGAAGGAAAGCGATCTCAAGTATGTATCGGTGGTGAATCATATTGTGGAGCGAGGTTCTAAAGTGTCTATTGAAGAAAGCTTGGGTGTTGATCCACTAGTAGCGGTAATTATGAATTTTGAGGGTAATGATATTGAAGACAATGATGAATTGGTTGCCACACTTGATAGGTTCGAATTCCATTCCAAGCCAAAGAAGTTGGAACTAGATATGAAGAATCGTTACTCTCCACCCACAAAATTGTCTTTTGAAGAAGCTCCACAATTAGAGCTCAAGGCTCTACCATCGCATTTGAGGTATGTATTCTTGGGTAGAGATGGCACTTTACCGGTAATCCTTGTGGCCAATGTGAGTGAGGTACAGGTAGAGGCATTGATTTCTTTGTTGAAAAGGTTCAAACGGGCTATTGGATGGACTATTGAGGAAATTATTGGGATTCCTCCCGGCATTTGTTCTCATAAAGTCTAACACATGCCGCACAGCAAGACAAGTATTGAGCACCAAAGGAGACTAAATCCGCCTATGCAAGAGGTCATGAAAAAGGAAATCATCAAATGGTTGGATGATGGAGTCATATACCCCATTGCATATAGTAGTTGGGTCTGTCCTGTTCATTGTGTACCTAAGAAAGGTGGGATTACTGTGATTCCTAATCCGAAGAATGAGCTTTTTTCGATGAGGCCAGTGACCGGATGAAGAGTATGCATGGACTACTGCAAGTTGAATGCTTAGAAAGAAACGGATCACTTCCTAATGTTGTTCATGGATTAGATGCTGGTAAGGATTGGTATTTCTTTCTTGATGTGTATTCGGGCTATAATCATATCTCCATAGCACTGGAATACCAAGAGAAGACCACCTTCACTTGTCCTTATGGAACATTCACCTTCAAAGGAATGCCATTTAGGTAGTGTAATGCTCCAATGACATTCCAGCGTTGCATGATGTCGATATTTTATGATATGGTGGAGGACACTATTGAGGTATTTATGGATGATTTCTCTGTGGTAGGTGACTCGTTTGATGGTTGTTTCATGCATTTGGCTGAGGTACTAAAACAGTGTGAAGAGTGCAATCTTGTGCTCAATTGGTAAATGTGTCACTTCATGATTAAAAAAAATGGATAATTCTAGGTCATCGGATTTCTAAGAAGGGTATTGATGTTGATAAAGCTAAAGTTAAGGTAATAGAAAAACTTCAACCACCTATCTCTGTTAAAGGTGTTAGAAGTTTTCTTGGGCATGCAGGTTTTTGTCGGAGGTTTATTAAAGATTTCTCTAAAATTTCACACCCATTGTGCAAACTACTTCAAAAGGAGTGTAAGTTTGATTTCGATGATGCTTGTCTGAGAGCATTTGAAGAGTCGAAAGAAAGGTTAGTATCAGTACCTATCAATATTTAACCAGATTAGGGGCCACCGTTTGAAGTGATGTGTGATGCGAGTGGAGTAGCGCCTGGTATTGTATTGGGATAGAGGCGAGAGAAGATTCTTCATTCGATTTACTATGCCAGGAAAGCTCTGAATGTTACTCAAATGAATTATACGGTGACTAAATAGGAACTCCTTGCTGTGGTTTTCATATTCCAGAAATTTAGATCCTACTTGCTTGGTACAAAGGTCATAGTGCATACTGACCATTCTGCATTGAGGTATCTGATTGTTAAAAATGATGCAAAACTGAGGTTGATTAGATAGGTATTGTTGCTGCAAAAGTTTGATTTTGAGGTGAAATATAGAATGGGGACAGAGAATCAGGTTGCCGACCATTTGTCCAGATTGGAGGAGAAAGTTATGCTCAAGTTAGGAGATGGGGCTGAAATTAATGATTCACTCCCAGACGAACAGGTATTGGCTGCTTGTATTGATCTTATCCCTTGGTTCGTGGGATTTTGCTAACTACTTGGAAAGCGATTTGGTTTCATCGGATTTGTCGTTTCACCAAAGGAATAAGCTTATGCATGATGTGAACAAGTTCTTTTGGGATGAGCCTTACTTATTTCGGATTTGTGCTGATAGGATTATTCGTCGTTGTGTGCCCGAGGTCGAGGTGATAAGTATACTAGAGGCGTGTCATTTATCGCTTGTTGGTGGGCATCATAGTTGTATTCGGACTGCTCATACAATCATGTAGTGTGGATATTACTGGCCTACCATCCACCATGATGCTCATGATTTCGCCAAGTCTTGTGACCATTGCCAAAGAGAAGGAGGAATTTCAAAAAGTCAAGAGCTACCTATGAATCCAATATTAGTGATTGAGTTATTTGATGTATGGGGCATTGACTTCATGGGTCTATTTGTGAGTTCAGATGGGATGAAGTATATTCTTGTTGCAGTTGACTATGTATCAAAATGGGTGGAAGCAATTGCGCTTTCAAACAATAAGGGCAAGAGTGTCACCCCATTCCTGAAAAGGAGTATCTTCTCCAGATTTGGCACACCTAGGGTGATTATTAGCGATGGAGGTTCCCAATTTTGTAATAAATTGTGCAAGGAGTTGCTATAGAAATATGGAGTTCGTCACAATATAGCTACTCCTTCCCTTCTGCAGTCTAGTGGGCAAGTTGAAGTGTCTAACAGAGAGATAAAGTGAATCCCTGCAAGACTGTGAACTCCAACCGAACGGATTGGTCAAGAAGGCTTGATGATGCTCTATGGGCCTATCGCACCGCATTTAAGACTCCCATAGGTATGTCCCCCGACCAACTTGTATATGGGAAGTCATGCCATTTGTCGGTAGAGCTAGAGCATAAGGCCATGTGGGCGTTAAAGAAGTTGGATTTGGATTGGGGCGCCACATCGTGTCAAAGAGTGAGTGACATGTATGAGCTTGATGAGTTTTTCTTAAAAGCTTATGAAAGTTCAGACTTGTACAAGGAGAAAATAAAGAAGTATCATGATCAAAAGTTTGGAAAGCTTGAATTTGTTGTGGGTGATTTCGTGCTTCTATTCAACTCAAGGTTGCGCTTATTTCCTGGCAAGCTCAAGTCCAAGTGGACCGGGCCATTCAAAGTCACTCAAGTATTCCCACATGGAGTGGTCGAGTTCGAGAACAGGGAGGGAACAAGGTTCAAAGTGAACGGGCAAAGGATCAAATTTTACATGGGGAAATTGGAGAGAGTGCAGGAATGATTGAGGCATATTATCTTGATGAAGTCTGAGTAATCAAGGGGCCTGCTTGGGAGGCAACCCAAGATGTACAATCTATCCAATTATAGGTTTTTCTTTTTGATATAGGAGTTTTCTTATTGTATTTGTAAACTCTTTAGATAGGTGTTTTATTTTTGTATTAGTGTTGGCTAGATATGGAATAGGGTCCGTGTCTTAAAAGTGTACAAAAAATGTAAAAATAAAGTCCTAATGGTTGCTACGTGTGCAAGGATGAAAGGCAAATTCTGTAGAAAACAATTGTGCAACGGTCTACGGACCCCATCGACGGTTCGTTGGTCAATCCACGGACCGTGGATGGCGTCCATAGATCCCAGGTAAATCCAAAAAAAATTCTAAGTGTCAGAGTGACCTATAGACGGACCCACGGTCAGTAGGTCGACGCACGGACCATAGACAGGGTCTCGTGGGTCCAAAAACTAGTGTTGACCCGACCCGGACCCCTTATAAATAAAACCCCTTCATTTATAAAACACCCCCCATGTCCAAATATCCCTCTCAATCGTGTTTAAACTTTTTCTCTCCCACAATCACTCCCATTTAATCACAATATCCCTCAGATCAAGACCCTATTCACTTCCCCAAATCCCAAATCACTCTTCTTCATTCCCCAATGATTCCACAGTTTGGGTTCGGTGTCAAAGGGCTAGCAAAGGTCTAAGGAGTCTATTGCATCATCACACTCACCCACTTCGATTACTTGTAAGGTAAATGACTTCACCCTGACTTTGAATTTACTGTTCATTGTTTGTATCATGACTTCACAAAGTTGGAACTTGACCTTGGGTTATTAAATTTGTGTTTGCATGTGAAATTGTATGATAGAAACACTCTTGGTATGATCGTATGTGAGTGTGAACTTAATTAAAACCGAATAATTCAAGTTAATAGTCCAAATTGGAAGTTTTGACTTAGGTTTCGTTGTGATACTCTATAAAATTCTGTGAAATTGGAACCCTAAGGATGATTAACTACCAACATACTTGTTGAAATGCATGTGTAGCGCTAGGTTATTTGTAACTATTGAAAGAAAAGGAATGAAATAAATTAAACCGTCTAAAATTTGGCACAGAAGTGATCCACGAGACACCGCCTACGGACCGTAAGACATTCTAAGGACCGTAGGTTGGGTTGGTGGGCCAGAAGCACACAAGAGTTTTCCTAAGTGTTTAACCACGGTGTGGACTACGGTCCGTCGTTCCATCAACGGAACGTTCTGCACATCTATGGTTCACATCAGAGACCTAACCTTTGGGTGTTCTGATCTACAAAGGGAACCCACGGTCCGTCATTCCATCGACGGACCGTAGGTGCCCACCGTGGGTCGATAGTTCAGCTATTGTCAAGAATTTTTTTAAATTTTTTGTTTTATTGCATTTCTTGTTCTAAAATTCTTCCGTGTGTTTTATTTACTTGTTTTGGTACTAACTAAGCTTCCACAAATACCATGGCTCCTAAGCAAAATCCCACATGGGCCGCAAAGGGCAAGTCCTAGTTTATGGCCCTTCTTTGAGGTTGATCGACGAGGATATAAATGGGGAGTACATGCAACCTCGCACCAGGACCACCCCAACTGCTCCCCGCACTACATGGAATAGAGCCCGACAGGTGAGTTCTGACATGGTCACTGCCCACCATTCTAATGAGGGGACCAGACCAATCATCTCACAGGCTAACTCTGAGTCCCCATCCGGCTCAGGATCCTATCCCAGTGGCAGCACCGCCTCCTCATACGAATCTGATAGTACAAGAGAGACCATACTATCACCCCGTACTAAGCCCCTGGCGGTTGCTACAGAGCCCAACAAGTGGTGAGTGACGGGCCAGTTTCAGATTTACAGTAATGCTCGCATGCTAAACGAGCATGATAAAATGGCTAGATTAGTCACCGAAGAGCGTTGGGTTCTCCCAGGGAGCCTACAAACTGCCCCAGTCGTTGAAAGGCTCTTCCGCAGGCATGATATACTGTGAGTTTACGGTATTTCTAATACATTTCACTTACAGGTTGTGTGCGTCTACGGCCTTTTTATATTGGTTTTTATGTGTTTTTATCATGTTTTGCAGGAAAGATGTTCAGGGGCGGAAGTATGGAGACAGCTGAGACAAATGCAAAAAAAGGGGATTCACGGAGGTGATCTACGGACCGTAGGTCCATTGACGGTCCGTAGGTGATGACCGTAGATCAGCAGGCATGGTATTGAGGACAAATCAGGGAAATCTGACCAAATATGGAACCACGGTGTCCATTGACGGTCCGTAGATTAATCTACGGACCGTACTGTTAATCCGTAGAGTGATCTTGTGAGGGTTCCAGTACCTGATTTTTGAAGATTCTAAGTATGGAGCTACGGAGGGGATTGACGGACCGTTGGTCGATCTACGGTCCGTACTGCTAGTCCGTCGTTTGCTTCAGAGAACCTGATTTTTGGAAGCGGAAATATTTTCTAAGTCCTGGCTAACGGAAGGGACTTACGAACCGTAGATCCATCGACGGTCCGTAAGTCAGTCTCGTGGATTGAAGACGCGTACCTGAACAAACTTTCCTTAATTTGTTTCCCTTTTTATTTAGGATTTGTTTTTCTATAAATAGGGCTTGTAAACCTCCTTTTAGGGGGTTAGACATTATTATTGTAGTTTTACTTTGTGACTTTGCAGATTAATTTTCAACTCTAGCAATTATTGATTTACCAAGTTCGTTTTGAAGATTTTGGCGTTGCAATTCAAGTTAAATTTCTGGGTTTACTTTCTCTTTACGTAAGTTCATGATTTCTTCATCTACAATTATGAATTGTGTTCTTGCTAATATGAGTAACTAAATCCACCACTAGGGTTGTGGGAACCATAAGCGATTAACAAAGTATGAATAATAACTAAGTAATTCTTGAATAGTGTTAAAGCATGCATTGATAATTCTTTCGTCTAGAAGTCTTTTTAACGGTGGTCAACGTTAGAACTCGCCTTGTTGCTACTTGTCGGACCAAGGAGGTAATCAACAAGAAAAGAATTATCAACATAGATTTAGTGTGATACTATCTAATAG
>JAJONQ010061394.1:0-10352 GCA_036250385.1 Solanum microdontum
TATGGCTGTTTTACCCTTGTCAACATTGTTTTTACCAGAATTCATATTCAAATATAAAAATGTGAGTAAATTATATATAATACGAAAATGTAATGCAAAGTTTTAAATAAATAAATAACTAAATAAGTAGAGACTAGAGACTAATTACTCACAAAATAAATAATTAAATGCAAACAAATAAATAACTAAATGAAAAGTGAGTTGGAACGAATGTACCAAACGTCTACTTAAAAAAGTAGACGTGTATGACCGGAAGCCAAAAATTGAAAGTTGAATTTTGAAGCTCTAATTTATAAAGACCAAATTCGTAATTTAAACGAGAATAAGAGATTAGAGAGTAGATACTAGAGAGAGTAGAATATATTTTTGTGAGTGAAAAGAATGAAAGATTGGGGTATTTATAGTAAAAAAAAAAGAGGATGAAAATGGTATTTTTAGAAGGCTGGGGTATTAAAAAAAGTTTGGGGGTAGGGAGGTGTAAAGGGGAGTTATGGGGGTGAAAGAGCCGTTGGTGGGGCCCAAAACCCGTTGCCCAACGGCTATATAAATTTATTAAATTTAAGATTTAAAAAAAAAACTGACGAACCGGAACGGAACCGGGACTAACCGGTAAATCCCAGTTTTCGTCCCGTTCCCACTCCCGGACCCGCGTAAGTTCGGATATAACCGGTACAAGCCGGAACCGGCACCTCCCGGTTCCGTTGCCAGACTTAGCCACACCTGATAATAGTGACGGAGCCAAAAAAATTCGTTAAGGGGTGCCTAAATATAAAGGGTAAAAACTGAAAAAAGCAACAAAATAAACCTTACTAATAAAAACAAAAAGTATTTACATTATAACTCAACAAGATGTGTAATTAAAAGTAAAGTGTGTGTCATTTAAAAATGAAAAAAAAAAATGGTTGTTGTCAAAATATATTGTTATGTTGCTAGTCGAGATAGAACACAACCTCAACAAAAAAATTGCACCACCTTAGCCAATACACCAAACCTTCAGCTTGTTTCAAATGGTGTCAACACATGTATATCTTATAAAATTAAAATTTGACCTAAATATATGATGTAGGTTTTTGTTAAAGGGGGTGTCTCTTGACAAAACCTGAAGCAAGGTAGCTCCGGCCCTTCCTGATAAATAATGTTGGTTGAACTCATTCTATATATTTCTTTAGATGCGTTATTACCTTTATAGTATGATATGACTAGCAACTTAATACCTAAGATTTTGAACCTACGAATACTTCGCACTTAGCATAAAAACCAGCCTAAATTCTCAGTACCATATCATAATCGGCATCTACGAGCCATGAAAGCATCCACACATGGCGGTGGAACTGGATCAGAGGAGATTGTGTTGCATCTAGGTTCTGCAAAGTGATTCTATGAGCCGTGGGTCATCCCACGAGTCATGGAATGACCTCATAGACTCGAACATGGAAGTTGTCAAAAATCATGAGTTCCACAAAGAAATTCCACGTTTCGTGGATCATTCTACGATTCATGGATTGAACTCGTGATGAGAACTTGAAAGATGGCAACACGTCTATTTTCCACAGAGAAATCCCAAGAGCCAAGAGTTTTTCTGAGGATATTTATGTTTTTGTTTTTAATAAGATCAAATGGCGATGTTATAACATCTATTAGAGGAGGATTTTATGGTAATTTTTTCAGTTTCTCTTTTATTCTACTCCCCAAACTTAGAGCAAACCTCAGGTAGAGCAAAAACCAGCAGGGTTTCAAGCTCCTCTCCAGAAATTCTTGTTCTTCCAGGTATCTAAGGTTCTCATAGTGAGGAACTTAGTTCGTCATCATGCCATATATCTACAATTTCAGTTAGTAAGATCAAAACTAAGGTTTTTCTTCTATGCCTACCATTTTGTTTTTCTCTAATTTGCATTTTTCATTATTGATTCTACTATTGAAATCATAGTAATTCCAGGTGTGTCGCTGAAATTTCAGGTATAGTTCAAGGGGTACTTGTATTTTATCTCTGAAATATACTAAAAAAACTCTATGAAGCTTAAACTCTTCAATTTTGAATTTATTAATAAGACAAGGTCAACGTAAAGTCTACTAGATTTTAAATTTTAATCACATATCCAATTGCGTGACTAAAGTGTCATTAATGAGAAATTAATGTCACATGATGTATGTTATGACATGATAATAGATGGTTAGTATTATTTAGAAGTGTACTAAAATGCAAAAATATATATATATAATAAAACGTCAAGTGAAGGTTGAAAATTAAAAAAAGTCTATCGGGATTGCTCATGATAGTCCCGTGTCTTCATCGTGAGAAGGAATAAAAAGGCCTAGAAAAATTATAATATGCCTAAAAAAACATGAGAGAATCACATAAAATCTAACATTACCAATCCAAAAGGGCTCATAATTTGAGCCTATTGTGAGAAGACAAAAATCTAGGCACGAGAGAAGGACAGAAGTAATGTAAAACCCATTAGATTTTGAATTTTAATTACATGTCCAATGGCGTGACTAAATTTCCATCAATGAGGAATTAATGTCACATGATGTATGTTAAGACATGATAATAGACTGTCAGTATTATTAGATATGTACTAAAATGACAAAATATGAATGAAGCATCACGTGAAGATTGAAAATTAAAAATAATCTATTAAGCTTGCTCATGATGATCATGTATCTTCATCATGTGAAGGTATTAAAAGTCCTAGGAAAATTATAATACACCTAAAAAAATCATACATGAATCGCATATAATCCAAAATAATAGCATAAAATATTTTGAAGAATCACCATCACTCTTGGATGCTGACGGCTTTAGAGTTTCTGATTCTATAGCAACGTAAGATTCTCCTATTTATGGAGAAGGAACTAGATGGGAATTAGTTCCCCCAAAGCGACAATGTATCCTCATAGACGTGGAGGATTTAAGTTTATGTGGAACAACATAGCTGAAGATATAAATCTTGAAAGGCTGAGAGAGCCCCTATCTGAGAGTAAAGGAGGATGCATCATCTCACCCCCACCTGGCACTAGAAAAACCCGACTCAACATAGTGTTTCTTCAGTCAATTCTGAAGATGTTCCCACAATGTCGGCCTGTAATCATAGCTCCAACAAATTTGCTTCTTAACTAGGAAGCCGAGTTCCAGAAATGGGCGGTGGACATTCCCTTTAACAACTTGAACAACAAAGACTTCTCATTAAAGGAAGATGAAGGTATTGTTGGTGTCTTCCACCATTTATCTTATTCTGCAAAAAAGAATTCACACCTTATGCGCATGGTGAAGATGAAATATTGGGTGAAAAGTAAGAGTGTTTTGGGAATTAGCTATGACTTGTTCAGGATTCTCACAGGAGAAAATGGAGAGGGTTATGCCAAAGAGACTAGAGAAATACTTCTAAAATTTCCTGGTCTGTTGTTTCTTGAAGAGGGGCACACTGCTCGGAATGAGCACAACCTTGTGTAGAAAGCACTGATAAAGGTTAAAACAGAGAAACACATACTTCTGTCCATAACTCCATTCCAGAATAACATCAAAGAGATGTACAACACTCTCTGTGTAGTTATTCCAAAGTTTGCTACAGATTTGGAGCAAAAATGGGCTTCTCTTAGCAGTTCTATTGACAAGAATGTCTGAGCGTTGGAAGAGCTTAGGGATATTATTTCAACTCTTGTCCATAAATGTAGCAAAAATGTAAAGAAGGTAAGCCTTCCAATGCTCGAAAAGCTAAACTTTACAAGTGTATCATTGTATTCTTTATACCCGTAAGGCTAACCTTCTTTACATCTTAACTGCATGTATGGACAACTGGTGAAGTAATATCCCTAAGCTCTTCCAATGCTCGGGCATTCTTGTCAATGGAACTGCTAATAGAAACTCATTTCTGCTCAGGATCTGCATCGAACTTTGGATAAACTATACTTAGAGTGCTATAAAATTCTTTGATGTTAGTCTGGAACGGAGTTCCAGAAAAGAGTATTCGTTTCTCTGTTTCAACCTTTCTCAGTGCTTGCCACAGAAGGCTTTGCTCATTTTGAGCAATGTGTCCTTCTTCAAGGACCAGAAGACCAGGTAATTTTAGAAAGATTTCTCGTATCTCTTTGGCATTACCGTCTCCATCATCTCCTATGAGATCCGTGAACAAGTCATAGTTGATTCCCAAAACACTTACTTTCATCCCAAGATTTCAGCTTCACTAAACTTATAAGGTGTGGATATTTTCTTCCTGCATGGGATAAACATCTGAAGACAAGAACAGTAGCTTCTTCTTCTTGGGAAGAGAAATCTTTGTTGTTCAAATTGTAGAAGGGAATGTCCACCTTCTATTTCTGGAACTCGGCTTCCCAGTTAAAAAGCAAACTGGATGGAGCTATGATAACAAGCTGACACTTTAAACATCTTCAGAAATGACTAAAGAAACACAATGGTGAGTCAGTTTTTTCCGGTTCCAGGTGGGTGTGAGATAATGCATCCTCCCTTACTCCCAGATAGGGGCTCTCTCAGGCTCTCAAGATTTATATCTCCTGCTATGTTGTTCCACATGAACTCAAATTATCCACGTTGATGAGGATACATTGTCTTTGGCACTTTGGAGAACTAAATCCCACATAGTTCCTTCTCCATAAATAGGAGACTCCCGGGCAGCAGAAGAATCAGGAACTCTGAAGCCATCAACATCCAAGAGTGATGGCGATTCTCCAAAATATTTTCTTTCGTGCCTCCCTTGAGTTCTCTGAGCCTGCAGATGACATAAGTTCAAGAATTTAAGAGTGAACCATAAATAAATTAGAGAGCAGAGTTTACAAAATGTTTGGAAAGAAAAGTGTTTAATAGGACAAAACTAGTATACTTACAAGATAAGGGAAGATGTACTTGCTCTCCAAATGGACATATGAACAAACTGAAAAGATGAGTCCAATTTGTTCATCTAAAACAAAAATGTGGTTCCCCATCTAACAATCACTTAGTTGTCCACTCTGCATTGGTGAAACTGATGGATTCATAAACCCAATATATGATTTCAAGACACACATGTCCATTTCAGAGAAAAGAACTTCAATTTCCTTTTCCCATTCTTCTTTCTATGGGAGAAGAGTTTACTCATCTTCAAATCGGAATACTAAAGGAAGTGTTTCTTTGACAAAACATGCTCCTTCTCTATCGAATCAACAATAAACTTCAGAAACTCAAACTTTTCAAGAATCTTCTTCCAATTCTTTCAAAGAGCATCAGCTGAAGATTCGAATTCTAACTTATAATATGAGGTTGTATCAGTATACTCTTTGGACTTGTTCGTTGTCCTACACATGCTTGAGTTAGAAGAAACAACCTCATCTGCTGCATTCAACATAAGAGCCGCCTTCTCCTCAATGATAAAAACATCATATCATTCTCATTTTCTTCATCCTTCTCACTGATAACAACATCAGGATCACTCTTTGAAACAGAGTCATCCCCTGAATCCATCTTCCGCACCTGAGTCAAAATACACAATTTTTGTTATCAATCAAAATTCACAAGAATATATGTATCTTAAAGATGTTTTTCACAATAACAATACTAACCTCAATAAGAAAACTTTTTTCTACCAAAACATAAAGAATCGAAAACTTTGAATTCTAAAAACTGTAAAAATAGAGCAATAAGGACTGATGAGTTCGAATAAATTGAATGATAGACACACTTATATATAGAATGAAATTGAATAACAACATAAAAGAAACGTGACTTAGACACGCCTTTTATGCGTGAGAGAAAAACGAGAAAAAGAGATCAAGGAAAAACAAAAAAAGTATGTATACCGTGTTGTGACAGACTAGAATCTTCCGACAAATCAGGATGATGTAAAGTGTGAACTTTAACTCTTCCAACTGTGTCACATGAATTATCAAAATTTGTGTCTTCTTCAACAAGGGTATTTTTGGGGAAAAAATAAAAAAATTGTCTTTTTGTTCCAATTTAATTTAATTAGTGTAGAACTTTTTCAAAATTGTAGGATTCACTTTAGCTACGCCCCTTAGTTTTAATTCATATCCTTGAGTTATAGCTTTATTACTTTGAATGTCGTTATTATTTGTGTAAATTTTTTAATTACTTTGAGTAAAAAATTGACGGTAGATGAAGAAACATACTTCAATTATGGACATCCTCATGCGCCTTTCGCATTAGGTATTGGGAAAAAAATGAGATCGGTGATTATAGACCACTGATATAAAATGTTTCGGGTTTGTTTACAATTTAGAGAAAGTAAATTAGAAACAAAATTATTTTTAAAAAAAGAAATGCTCAGCTTAGCTTTGTGAGAAAGGGTGCTCAAATTTTCTTAGAACCGGTTACAAAGGTGACTGAGTTAATATAGCGGATGGTAGGCCATAGATCGATTTAACTTGCCACCGTCTGCTAAGTCAAGTTCTTCGCATCGAATTTGACTACAACAATTTATAACTCATGTCTGATTTGTAAGTTACTACACAAAAATGAGTTAATGCAGTTCATGTTTGAATAATAGGCGCATTTTCTAGTTCAAACAAGCCCCAAAGCAGGTAAAATCAGATTTTACCGATTTTCGTGTGCTATAGTCCATGGATTTTTGGTGATTCAGGATTTCGACTTGTTTTTGGCCGAAACTTTTCATGGACATCCGTTAAGACCTTAGTAATGGAGCCAGTTGTTTCTGAGGGGGAAACGGGCGCATTTTTAAGTACAAACGATCCCCAAAGAAGGTAAAACCAAATTTTACCGATTTTCGTGTGCTATAGTCCATGAATTTTTTATGATTCGGGGTTCCGGCTTGTTTTTGGCCAAAAATTTTCATAGACGTCTGTTAAGACCTTAGTAATGGGCCAATTGGTCCCAAGGGGTAAACAAACACATTTTAAAGTTCAAACTAGCCCCAAAGTAGGTAAAACTAGATTTTACTAATTTTCATGTGCTATAGTCCATGATTTTTTAGTGATTCGTGATTTCGACTTATTTTTGGCCGAAATTTTTCATGGACGTCCGTTAAGACCTTAATAATGGAACCAGTTGGTCCCGAGGGGCAATAGGAGCATTTTAAAGTTCAAATGATCCCCAAAGCAGGTAAATCGAGATTTTACCCATTTTTGTGTGCTATAATCCATGGATTTTTGGTGATTCGAGATTCCGGCTTGTTTTTGGTTGAAAATTTCATGGACGTCTGTTAAGACCTTAGTAATGGAGCCAGTTGATCCCGAGGGGTAAACGGGCTCATTTTCAAGTTAAAATGAGCCTCAAAGCAGGTAAAACCAAATTTTACTGATTTTCGTGTGCTATAGTCCATGAATTTTTGGTGATTCGAGATTTTGACTTGTTTTTGGTTGAAATTTTTCATGAACGTCCGTTAAGACCTTAGTAATTGAGTCAGTTGGTCACGAGGGGCAAATGGGCGCATTTTCAAGTTCAAATGAGCCCCAAAGAGGGTAAAACCAGATTTTACCGATATTTGTGTGCTATAGTCAATGGATTTTTGGTGATTCAGAATTCCGACTTGTTTTTGGAAGAAATTTTTCATGGACGTCCTTAAAGACCTTAATAATGGAGTAGTTGGTCCCGAGGGGAAAACAGACGCATTTTCAAGTTCAAACGAGCCCTAAAGTAGCTAAAATCAGAAATTTTTGATTTTCGTGTGCTATAGTCCATGATTTTTTGGTGATTCACGAGTCCGGCTTGTTTTTGGACAAAAAATTTATGGACGTCCGTTAAGACCTCAGTAATGGAGCTAGTTGGTCCAAAGCGGCAAACGGACGCATTTTCAAGTTCAAACGAGCCACAAAGCAGGTAATACCATATTTTACCAATTTTTGTGTGCTATAGTCCACGAATTTTTGGTGATTCGAGATTCAGGCTTCTTTTTGGTTGAAATTTTTCATGAACATCCGTTAAGACCTTAGTAATCGAGCCAGTTGGTCTCAAGGGGTAAACATGCACATTTTCAGGTTCAAACGAGCCCCAAAGCACATAGAACCAGATTTTACCGATTTTTGTATGCTATAGTCCATGAATTTTTTGGTGATTCAGGATTCTGGTTTTTTTTGTCCGAAATTTTTAATGGACATCTTTTAAGACCTTAATAATGGATCCAGTTGGTCCCGTGGGGAAAACGGGGGCATTTTCAAGTTAAACGAGCCCAAATCATGTCAAACCAAATTTAACGATTTTTGTGTACTATAGTCCATGCATTTTTGGTGATTCAACATTTCGTCTTGTTTTTTGCCGAAATTTTTCATGGATGTCTGTTAAGACCTTAGTAATTGAGCCAGGTTATCTCAAGGGGCATACTAGCACATTTTCAAGTTCAAACGAGCCCCAAAGCAGTTAAAACCATATTTTATCGATATTAGTGTGTTATAGTCCATCGATTTTTGATGATTCAGGATTCCGGTTTGTAGTTGGCCGAAAGTTTTCATAGACATCCGTTAATACCTTAGTAATGGAGTCATTTGGTCCAGATGGTCAAACAGGTGCATTTTCAAGTTCAAACGAGCCCCAAAGAATGTAAAACTAGATTTTACTAATTTTCGTGTGCTATAGTCCATAGATTTTTGGTTATTCAGGATTCCGGCTTGTTTTTGGCTGAAATTTTTCATGGACGTCCATTAAGACCTTAGTAATGGAGCAGATTGGTCCCGAGGGGTAAACATGCGCATTTTCAAGTTCAAACGAGCCCGATGTCACACCCTTTTTTCGCACGACGTCAAGGGTTTTTCCAATTTAAGTGACAGTATTGAATAGGGATTATTTTATTTTTTCTTCAGAGTCGCCACTTGGAATTGAGTTATGGTGTTCCAAGTCACCTTTTTGAATCCCTAATCAATAGAAAATGACTCTTTAGTTTTGGTCTGCGAACCAGAAATTCAGGTAAGGAATTTTATTGACCAAGAGGAAGGTATTAGGCATCCCTCGAGTCTCGTGGGTCTAGCACGGTCGCTTTTATTGACTTATACTTATTTTTAAATATTTTTGGATATATTATTTCAGGCCATGACTTGTTCGCTTATTTATTGTTGAACTTTTATTTGGGTTCAACCTAGATGCGTAACTGCATTCTTGGTTTCGATATTTAATAGCTTCAAAGCATAACAGTTTTATTCTCTCAAGTGTGTTACCTAATATTCTATATTTTACATCTTGATTTCAATTAAATAAAATATTTATTAGAATAATTTTACCAAGGTGTGTCACCACATCCTTGAATTTCTTTTAAGTGTTTCAAAAAAGATGTGTAACCACATTCTTAATTGAAACAAATATTTTTTTTAACATGCCTAAAACCCATCTAATGTTATAAGAAAATATTAAATAAAATAAATCTAAACTCTTAGGATACAATATAAATTTTGGATTATCTTGTATTCTTTTATTTTTATTCACATTAAAGTTAATGTTAAAATTAGGCCTGCACATATTATATTTTTATTTTTATCTTAAATTTAATGACAAAATTAGGCATACGCATATTGTAATTTCTTATCAATCCAACAAAACAATGACGAATTGCTAAAATAAATCTCATTCTTTGTTTGATAAATAAAACAACAATAAAAAAAAATTAGCCCAATAATTCCTACTTTATTATTATTAGCATCGAAATCAAGAAAAGAACAACGTCATGACCATTCATTTTAAGAGATCACAACTAATGAATCAAAATAACCACCAAATAAAGCTACTTTCATTCATTAAAGAGATATAACACTTAACACATTCTTCATTTTAATCAAATTATGAATAAAACAAAAGTGTAAGAAAATATATCACGTAGTTACATCAAATTTCATGAATAAATTAAAAAAATAAGGTAAAGTTTAACCTTAAATAGAGAGAATAAGTACCGCAAGATTTGATCGAAGCTCGATTGAAACACCCACAAATATTTTGTTGTTGTGTGTGGGTATTGGTAAGGGTCTTTCGTTTTGGTTTTCTATTTTTTTTTCTTTTCCTTCGTGAGATCTTTTTGGTGTATTGGATTTTTTGGGTGAATGTATATGTTTTTGGTTTTGTGTCTTTGTGTGTTGCCGGTTTTTTCTTTCTCTTTTTTCTATTTGGTTTGTGCATCTGTGTGTGTTGTTTTTGGAAGTGTAGGTAGGATATGTTGTGGGATGTATTTTCTTTTTCTCGTTTTTCTCTTCTTTTTTTATTGGTCGTGGGTAGTATATGTAGTAGTGTAGGTATTGTGTTGTCTGTGTGTTTAGGATATAGGGGTGGGTAGTGGGTTGTGTGGGAATGTGTTGGGGTAGTGGAGGTGAGGGTAATGGAGTGGAGTTGGGGTGATGGGGTGAGGGTAGTGGGGTTAGTTTTAGGTTTTTATTTTTATTTTTTATAATATAATATAATATTTAAATAC
>JAJONQ010061395.1:0-12155 GCA_036250385.1 Solanum microdontum
TTTTGGGTCAAATTCAAATATAATCATTTCATTAAGTTCTCGACTCCAAACTCACATGTGAGGCTCTAGTTTCACTCTATCATTTTCCGAGTCGTTACATTTACCTTAGCCCATAATCCTTTCACATCCCAAGAATCCAAATCTCCATATTCGTATTTCCATATCATTAGTTGTTTTTAGTTGCTTGTTGACTACAACCCCCCCCCCTTTTGATATTTGACACTTGTGTCACCTTTAATTTATCATGTTTTTCTTCGCAAATTTTTTTAGCTATGATTGAGTTGAGCATGTTTATGCTTTTCTATTGATTCTCAATTACGAACCGCTCCCTTGGGACTCGACCCCAACTCAGTAGTTCGGTTATATTACTATTGAACGATCGTTGGAACTTAGTATTGGATGAAGTGACCTTGATACGTTAATAAAAAATGGCACTGCTGCAGGGGAGTGGTGCTACTTGAGAATTTTTAGTTAGGTTAAATTTTGTGTTTGTTAGTTATAGTTCTACTTAATATTTAGTTTTGGCTTGTGTGTTTCTGTTGTGAGCAAAGACTTGGAGCATAGTTGATAACAACAGTGGCCAAATGACTGAGACTAATCAAGAAAGGGAAGAGGACCACTCTCTGGTCCCACTATTAACTCAGTTGGACGATTTGGCCAAGAAAATATTAGAGGTTAAGGTCCAATGCAGAAAAAATGATAGATACATCCCTCCTCGTAAACGGAGAAAGTCTAAGGAATATGAGAGTAAACGTGTCGAGGATACACTATTAATCATTCTCCAAAAACTCAATGAGCAAGATAGAGTGCTAGAGGAGATGAGGGAAAATTTTGAAGTGCTAAATTAGATGATTGGCTCTCACTCCATATCTATCTAGCTAATTGAAACCCTCATGGGTCATAGTATTGCCTCATCTTCACCCAAATAACAAGTGGGGTTACCTAGTGACACTAGGGTCAACCCCAAAAATGGAGTTTGAGTAAGGACTTGCGTTGTGCCACAATGTTAACTAAGGCGCTTCTAGGGAGGCAACCTAAAGGTATTATCACTTTAAATTTTTATTTTAGAATAATGGTGTGTTGATTGTGCAAGTCAAACTGTGGAAAGTGTTTGAAAAGTGCAAGTTGGCGAGCTAAAGGTCCAGTCGGCGCATCGCTGAAGAGGTCAGCGACCCCGACCTAGACCGTCGTTGGACTCAAGACAACTTCAAAGTGGAGTCTGTAAAACTCGGCGAGGTAAGTGATCACTCGGCGTGTCGCCGAGTGGTTTGGCGATCCCGACTAATGTCGCTGAATGGGCAAGTACTGGACGGTTTTTAAAAACACCAAAGGTTTAAACTTCCAACTCTTTCATTTTCCCTCACTTTCAAACTTGCCAAACTCACACCCGCTTAGTATCTTCTATATTTTTGCATTTCTAAGAGTATTTTAGTCGTCGGAGTTGAGTTTGGAGTGGATTACATTGCCGCCTAGCTTTTCAGTCTTTATTATTCGGCATCTAAGGTTGCTTTTCCGAACCCCACATTTATTTTTAGTAATTTGTACTCTTATGCAAGCATTATTATCTTGATTGAATTGTGTTGGGCTTCTCTGATAGGATTAAAATGTTTAAATGCCTGTTTTAATTCGATAATCCTGCCCGTAATATTTTGAATGTTGAAATACCGTAATTATGTGCGTTAAAATGAATTAAATTTCATGGGGTTGTGCTTGCATGTCATTGAGTTTAGTTGGATGAAGTCTGCGTAGCCCGTATTTGTGTCAAACGACGTAATTTGCCCAATGATAGAATGGATGACGTCATTCTTAAGGGAAAAAGTCATCAATTGGCCAAATTTGGCAAAACCGAGAGAAGTCTGAGTATCCCGGGGTAATGGGTGCTATAGGTCTAGTTTTAATTTGAGTTGTGCATACTTTGATTTTGTTTTTGGGGGTTGCGGGGTTGAATTCGAGAAGTTGGGTTGAAGGTAGGCACGTTGGGTCATTTGGCGAGCTGGGTCGAGCTCGCCGAACCACTCGGTGATTCGCCGAAGGTCCCCATCACGATGAAATTTCATGCTTAACTTGTTATTTGATTCTATAACTTTTGAAGAGAAGCCTGAGGTTACCGAAGGCACTCGGTGACTCGCCGAAAGACTTCTTGATCGCCCTTTGTCTGCACCCCTGAGCCCTTTTTGAACTGTAACTTTGGACCGGCTAGCCCTTACTCGCCGAAAGCTGTCACTGATTCACTGAAAGGCCTTTCCCATCACTGACTTTCCAAGAATTTTAAGCCATTCCTTTTGGCGAGCCCGATCTAGCTGGCCAAAGTTATTCGGCAACTCGCCGACCGATTTGGCGAGTTTGTCTGCAACTGTTTTCTGTGATCTTATTTGAATTGACTCTAACTTTTTCCCAATGGTTTGCACATATGGTACGAACAAATATAGATATGCTACCCCAGAAAAGAGCATGGGGTATCACGATAAATGAGCGGGGTTCAAATCCTCTAAAGAAGACCAGGCAAGAGACTCCACCGAGTGATAAAGGCAAGGGCAAGAGGCCCATTTCTGACAGAGCGACTACTGGCTCCCACGCTGCTCTATCTGAGCCTGAGGACGACCAGCCTCTACAATCCCGATGGTCTGAGCTCCGAGCAAGATCTCACCCCACTTCTACCAGAGTCCCTCTTGCTTCCATACCAGTAGATTCAGTGCTAGCTCACACACCTCCTGTGCCTGTGCCACCAGTCGTCCCTCCACCTATACTCCTCAACAGGTTGAAAGGAGATGGTTTGCTAACCATCCTCAAGGAGAAGATTCTATCTACAGAGGGTCTGGAGGGAAAGTACTCCGATGTGCGAAACACCCTCAGCTACTATAGGTTTGACTAGTTTACCAGACCCTGAGGCCCTTACATTCCTTCTTAGGTCCGGGAGTTCTATACAGCCTATGGGGATTTGGTGTCGAAGGGTAAGAAGAAGGCCAGCGAGTTCAGACCGGTGAAGTCGGTCATGGTTAGGGGTAAGGAAGTTGGGTGCAGCAGTGAGTATATTAACATTGTACTGGGTAGAGCTTTGCATTCTATGCATCCTTATGATATATTGTTTGTTGCTCAGTCCTTAGATGACTTGAAGGGGTGGCTGGCACCTTTGATTTCCGATACCACCTCGAGGTGGATAGAAGCAGGATTTCCCATAAAGAAGAGGGACTTGAGCATTGCTGCTCGTTTTTCGTTTGGCTTCATCAGTAGCACCATAATGTCATCCCAAAACGAGTCTATTCTGCACCATCCTAAAGCAGCATCCCTTAGAGCTATCATATCCTGGAGGAGCATCGATCTGGGACTTCTTATTGAGCAGGAGATGGCCATGAGGGCCAAGCAGCGGCAGACCTCCTTGCCATTCCCGATCCTGATCACTGAGTTATGCCGACGTGTTAGGGTACCTCAAGATAATGCTAGAGATTTTGAGGTTACCCCATCTTCCTCCACTGACATCTGGCGCATTGAGGCCGAATATACTAGAGAGGAGGCTAACAGGAGGAGGGCAGCTCCGGTGGACACATCCCCAGAGGTGGATGTTGACTCGATACCTGCAGAGGCACATTTGCCTACTCTAGGTTCTGGGCCTTCAGGTCTTTTTCCCCTACCTCTTCTTCACATGCTCCAGGCACATCCTCTTCCTCCCAGTTGACTAAGATTACTTAGGCGATGACCTTGAAGATGGGGCATCTGGCCCTAACAGCTGACGTGAGGGCTAGCAGACTTGAGAGAGATGTCCCCTTGATGATTGAGGCTGCCATTTTAGCTGCGTTGACCCCCTTCAGACTTCTATTCACATTCTCACCAAGAGAGTAGAGGCATGTGAGAGCAGGCAGGGGGAGACATCTTAGGTTACGGCTTTCAAAAGCTGAGGTAGCAGGTTTGAGGAAGGACGTAGACTATTTGAAGTCTACTGACTTCACTTCATTACTAGAGGCTATTGATGATGTAGACGCTCCTGCCACTTTAGAGATTCCTTTGACAACCACCAGAGATGCACACAGAGATGATGCAGTAGTTGATAAGTCAGATGCTGAGACTGACGAGGAGCAGATAGACATACAGGAGGAGAACATTTACAGAGACTTGCCAGATCTTGAGGAGACGATTATGCAGTCAGTGATCCAGAACGAAGAAAAGAAAGCCTGAGGATCGCCTAAACTATTGGGCGAGTCGCCGAATGGACTAGGTCTCGCCTAATGTTCTAAAGTGACAAGCCCTGAAGGAGATAATCAAGTCGGTGATAGAAAGGAGCGGTCGGCGAGTCGCCGAACAGTTCCGTGATGCAGTGTCTTATCACCCCAAGTTACAAGACCTTAAGGATGCTAAAGGAAAAAGCAAAATGGTGATACAAATGACCAAAGGGCAGATCGCCGAGTGGATCGGCGATCCCGACTTATTGCGCCGACTGGTCCTTTGCAGCACACTTTTTGACAACTATAAATACTTGTTTGAATTTTTAGTTTAGTATGCAATTTTAGAATATAAAGTTTATTATTCAGTTTTAGAACTTAGAAGTGTTTTTGGAGACATTGTTCCTTAGCTTTGAAGATTTGAAGATTTCCATTTCTAAGAAATTGGAAGTGGGTGTTGAAGATTCTTCATCTTAGACATTTGTAAAGACAATATTAATCGTACCCAGTTGATGGAAACATTTTTCGGTATCGATTTCTATCATTTTACTATGTCTAGCTAAAACCCCAATTCTTGGGGTGTGATTATGTGATTATGGGTTGATTTAACTGTTGGGTATTGCTAATTGATAGTTTATTTGTTGTTTAAAAGTGATTTTGTTCAGTAGTTGTGGTTGAATTTAATGGGATTGTAGTTGCAAATACAATCTTAACTTCGTGATTTTGGCTTGCTAGAGAGAGAGGTTTTAAAACCAAAATTACTGAATCGATAGTCTGTGGGTATTGGGTTGTCATAGGTTCAGCTCGAGAGAGTGAACCCTAAACCCTTTTCCACACATTCAGCTCGAGAGAGTAAATGGACTAAAGCGAAGGATGTGTTTCATTGCGGCTTATTGGTGTTCGAGAGAAACCAATTTGATTCGGGGTAAATTGTTAGAGAGAAAGTTTATCCCCACTTAAGTCTAGCTTATTCATTGATTTGCAGCGGTTTACTATTAAATGCAATTAACCAATTATTTACCTTATCCCATAATCCTATCACATCCCAAGAATCCTGTCTTCATAGTCGTATTTCCATATCATTTGTTGTTTTTAGTTGCTAGTTGACTACAACCCCCCCCCCCTTTGATATTTGACAATTGTGGCACCTTTAATTTATCATATGTTTTTTCGCAAATGTTTTTAGCTATGATTGACTTTAGCATGTTTATGTTTTTCTATTGATTCTCAATTACGAACTGCTCCTTTGGGACTCGACCCCAACTCACTAGTTGGGTTATATTACTATTGAACGATTGTTGTCACTTAGTATTGGATGAAGTGACCCTGATACGTTAATCATTGATTATGCAGGATTTCTTGTTGATCGAAAAAGCACTTCAGGCGTGGCTCATTTCTTAGGGTCATCATTGATTTCATGGGGAACCAAGAAGCAGAATTCAGTGACTTTATCAACTGCAAAAGCAGAGAATGTAGCTGCTGCATCTTGTTGTGCTTAGCTTTTGTGGATCACGCAGCAGGTCGAAGATTTTGGTGTTCTCACAGACACCATTCCTCTCATATGTGACAACAAAAGTGCGATGAACATGGCCAACCCCTCTCCCTGAACAATCTTGTCAACACCAGTATGTGGAGTTGGTGAGACTGATGAATCTATCACTCCTTACACTGAAGTGTTGGAATCTTCCTCACTCATCCCTGGGGAAGTCCTTCCTTGTTCTCCAACTTTAATACTATCAGGCAAAGACTCCCATAATTCTGAAGCCCAGTTGGTGGTGAAACCTGCCCTTGAGACACCAATCAAAGATCTAGATGTGGTGTCTCAACCTAGGCCTCTATCATCTACCATGTCTGGAAGACTCTTTGAAGGGGATTTGCCTGAAGGGTAGGGTATAGAATCAAGCATTCTTGTAGCATCGGAGGAATTGGTAGCCATACAGAGTTTGGCTTCTCTCAAAGGGGGTGTTCAGCCACCTCTTTTAGAACAAGAGTCTAGATCGTCGGAACGGGTCCCTCGCAGTGATCAACCAATGTTCGATCACACTCCTAAATCATTTGGGGTTGATAGTGAGGATGAGGATGAAGAAGAGATTCCACTAGTCTAGTCTAGAAGAGGAGTTCGTGGTGCTAATGCTTTAACCATGGCTATCCCAAATCATGAAGTTTCACTAAAATTTCAACCTGAGGATGAACCTATTGAATCGGAGAAGAAATGAAAAAGGAAGAGAAAAGGAAAAATGGTTGAGTCATCCAACAAAGGAGACAAAAAGCGATACGCGACAAAGGGAACAACCCAAAAGCTTCTTAGGGATGCCATGGTGGCCAATGAGGCACAAACTGCTAGAAATTGAAGGCAAAGATGACCTTTACGCGTGCCTGTTGAGGTACGTGCATCAGAGCCTCATAAAATAGACTCTAGTGAAACAGATTCTGGGGATAATGCTAGACCAGTGGCAAAATGAAGAAAGGAGGCAGAAAATGAATGGGTCAAAGCTAAAGGGATCCCCAGGTCTGTGAAGAACTCACCTGTGAAGAGGGTCAAGGTGACAAAAAGGGCTCCCTTAAAAGCAAAACCAGTACAGGGACCAGGTCTGCCTGTCAGAAGCCAGTGGAAGAAAAGGTGTTAACTAGGGAATAGCGTATTACTGAGATGGAAAAACAAAAGGTGTTAAATGGGAGAGTGTTCGATCCAGAAATTATCAAAGAATATGGTATGTCTATTCTTTTTTATTATGTGTCATTGCAAAGTTAGGAACACCTAATTGAAGCTCCAGTGCCATATTTGCAAGATCCAGAAGTGCGTGAATTCTACTACAGGTTGGAGCTTCTCAATGATGAAGGAATTTAATCAACTGTTCAGGGGGTAAAGATCTCTCTGAATGAAGAAAGCTTGGGTACAATTTTGAGTGTGCCTATAACAGGGATCAAGTCCATTGAAGGTTGCAAACCTTCAAGTGATTTTGTTCAAAGGGCTACCAAGTGTGGGGACATAAAACGAACTGGTCTACCAAAGAAGTTCCTAAGAGGAGAGTATCAGCTAATGTTTGAGTTTATCAACAAGGTCTTAGTGCCAAGGAGCGAGAAGAAAAATGTAGCCTTTGTTGCAGATTTGTTCCTCCTGGAACAATTGGATGAACTAGAGGCTATCAATCTTCCAGCAATCATGCTTGAACACATGCATAGGGTGATGACTTGGAAAAATTCCAAACATGGCATACCTTATGGGTACCTGCTGAACTATGTGTTTGAACATTTTCGTGTAACCTTGGGCAGAGGAGTACCAGGTGTGAAACAAATGTTTTATCTGGCAACCCTTCTGGAATGTGAATGCGCTGAAGGAAAGGTCAAGGATAAGTCTCATGTGTCTGATCTTCTGGGCCAACAAGAATTGCTCAAGCAGAGCTAAATGATCTTACTGTAACCTTAAGTGCAAAGGAGGTTGATATTGTGTGACTCAAAGCTCAGATATACAGACCATTTCTAAGAGAACTGATACCAGTTTTAAGGATAAGGAGGAAGTATAAAAGTTGAGAGCTGAGAATGCACAGCTGCTAAAGACAAATGCCTCACTCAGTGAGGAAGTTCAGGATCTTAACTAGCAAATCATTCAAGCTCATGTCGATGCCAATGAGCGCATGACTATGTTATTGAAATCCTTCACTCCCCATCCCCCTCCGTCCTAAATGGGTCTCTTGTCCTAGTTCTTAACTATTCTTGTCTTTACTCTAGTGGCAAAGTGTACTGTTTTGTTTGAACTCTGTGGTCAGCATAAGAGATCTAATGATATTATCTCTCTTGCCATATTTGCTATGTTCTCTATCTTCTTTATTTTTTGCCTACTTTCGCATGTACTGTGCGGCCCATGGCCCTGAGTTCCTAATGTTTTTGCATGCAGTTCGTGTATGTTTATTGTCACTCCTTTTTCAATGATGTCAAAAGGGGGAATTGCATGTTAATAGTGCGGGAATAATGTTGATAGGGGGAATTATTTTTTTGCATGTTAATAGGTGGGGGAATACTGATAGGGGGAACACCATTGTGTACTTTGAATGAATGTTAACTCAATGTGAGGCAGTTTGTTTGTCATCATGAAAAGGGGGAAAAGAATAAGTCTTAATGCTTTCAGATGCTTTGATGATCCTCACAAATGCAGGGACCCGGTCCTCTGCAGAGTTTTCTTGTCCAGGGTAATGTGCTATACAACTAGAAATTTGTCGGGTCAGAGGTTGGTGAGGCATCAGCGTACTGAACCAATCAGAATGGACGAGGTTGTTTTGTCCAATAGTTAATAATCCTTATGGTTGATATATTCAACATGACAAACAACATATCAACTCATTCATTCAAAGAGAGAAAATTCAAGCTTCAACAAAACAACAAAGGACCTCATCAATTGAAGAATTGCTTTCTAAACCTGTTGTTATTTTGATTTCTTGTATTTGTGCTTATCATGTAGGATTCGTTTCACTTGTGATAGAAACGTTTCAAACCTTGTGTGAATCACTATAGGAACTTAGTTGAGGGAAATTTGTGTCTTACTTTTGAAAGTCTATACTAATCAGTGAGGGTTAGTAGTGGGCAATGGAGGCATTGCTTAGGCTCGATTAAGTAATAGGTTGTATTACTTAGTGTGCTCGTGTTGTAAACTATGTTTTACTTTTGCTTGAGAAGATTAGTAAAAACAATTTGAAAATCCTGTCAGATAGGTCGTGGTTTTACTTCCTTGAGCAAGGAGGTTTCCACGTAAAGTCATGTGTGTCACCTTTACTTCCAGTATTTACTTTTGCATATTATAACTGTGTAAAGGACCTGGTCCTATCGTAGTTAGTGGATGCATACATTCCAACAATATGGAACTCATGTATACGACTCTTCTCATTCGCATACTTACTTCCTCAAAACTCAATAATTAGGAATAGAATTTTTAAAAGAAACATGAACTCAAGAACTCAAAATCAACTTATCTTAAAAATACTCAAATCTAGGGGTAGAATCCTAGATTTCTCTTTTACTGATTTGAAAGTAGATGTATGGTGTGAGGATGAACTAGTCCAACACTATGATAGCCTTACATACCTAGAAGAAAAAGGTTCTTGAAGAATCTTGAAGAAGAACTTGATTAGAAGCTTTGAAACCCTAGCTTGAAGGTAAACGATCAAGAAAACCTTTCTTGAGATTCATGAATTAGTTTCTTGAAATCTCTATGGCAATAATTTATGATTTTCATTAGTGATTCATAATTGTATGGAGGATTTGAGTTGAAAAGAATGGAATTCTTGGAGAAAGACTTACCTTAAAGAAGAATCTTGAAACAGATTGAAAGAATCTTGAATGGAGTATTCTACTTTGATTTTTCCTTAGGGTTTTTCCCTAAGGTTTGAGAGAGAAGAGAATGATAGATTAAAAGATGAAAATATGATTGTTTTGAGCCTTTTATTAGTCAAGATATTCGTTTAGGGATTTCTTGGAGGCAAAAAGACAAAAACGACGCTTTTTAATGTTTACCCGTCAGCTAATTCGTAATAGCACTGTATCAAGTTACTAAAATAGTCATAACTTTTTACTCACAAATTGGATTGATACGAAATTAGTGGTGTTGGAAAGTAGATTCAAATACCTTTAATTTGATAGGTTATGGCTCACGTAACTCTTTATATTCTAAGAGATATGGTTGTTTGAAGTTAACCCAAGTAGAATCTTACATCAAAACTTAATCGATAAGGAAACTGTAAGAACACTTGTCAAGAACTCATCAAGAAATTAAATTGCTCAATATTTATGGATAGATTCGCAAAAGAAACTCATGATTGGCATGTGGGTGAACGAACCCAACATTATGTAAGCTTACATACCTCAAAGAATTAGGTTCTTAGCGAAATCTTGAATTTCTTGAATGAACGCTTGAAACTTTGACCTTTTTCTCCTATTGAATCTTCTCTCTAAACCATAAATGCTTTTGGGGATGAATGAAACTGATTCTAATCAATTTAGACTCCTAAAACCTTAGTAAAAATGTTTAAATTCGATTGGGTAAGGAAAAGACCAAAATACCCTTCATATTTTTAGGTAACTTTCCTTATTTGGACAGCCCGACTTCAAGCGGGAATATCTCCTTCATACAAGCTTAAAAATTAGCAAACTCAGCAGCAATGGAAAGAGGATTCCAAGACCTTTCATTTGATATCGTATGGGTCTCCTAACTCATCTTGTGCTAAAAGTTATGGTCATTTGAAGTTGAACCAAAACTTAAAAGAACTAAGGAATGAATTGAATGGATTCTCTTTAATTCTTTTTGGAGCTCAAGGTGCTATATCTAGTGACCTTAACACTTAAAAAAAATCCTTGGTAAGAACTTACTCGAAGGATGGTTCAAGTCTTAGTTCAAAAATTTTATGGGTGTTACAAAAACAATTTATTTCAGAAGAATACCAAAAAGAGTGAAGGAAATCAAATAAAATATTAAAAAATAAATAAAAACAGTAAAATGAAGGACTCTCTTTTAAAAAATTTATTTATTTTTTTAAAAAAATACAAGTATGTTTTTTAAATCAATAAAACATTAAAATATACTAACTAATGAAAGCGAAATAAAATATAAAAGTTTGGAGGAAAATATATATTTCACAAAGAAAAAATAAGGAAAATGACTATATATATATATATATATATAAAGTTTTAATGTTAATGATTTTGTATACTAACTAACTGTAAAATATTTAATTAAAAGGATACGTGTTCAATATTGATCAGCTTTTTCTCTTATTTTTCGTCTCTCACTTGCTTCCAAGAGAGAGAGCACATTGTCTATGATACCTCACCAAAAGGGGTAGTTATCACACTTCAGAATAGTAATTGATAAACATGAACTCTCTAACTTGATTGTTAAATTACTATAATGCCTCTACTTATAACACTCATCTAAATATATTTTGAATAAAATATGTTCTCTTGGAAGGTTGTGAATTTTCCGATGAGTTGTGGTTTTTTCGAAGGGTTATGACTTTTCTGATGAGTTGTGACTTTTTCAAAGGGTTATGACTTTTCTGATGAGTTGTGACTTTTCCGATGAGTTGTGACTTATACAAAGATTTATGACTTTTCTTATGAGTTATGGCTTTCCAAAGAGATGTGACTTTTTCGATAAGTTGTAACTTTTTCGAAGAGTCATGACTTGTAATATAAGACACAATAAACACCTACTCATACTACCCTTTGTTGGCAATCAATAGAGGTACTTCCTCTTATTTTTCAACCATAAAAAATTTCTAATATTCTACTCTTCTTCTTCTTACAGTTTAATTCTTATAGTTGAGTGAGTTTAGATATCAGTGGAATTTCAGGTACCACTATTATGAAGAAGTAAATCATTCTATCCTAAGAGGATATATTCTAGAACCTTGATTACTTCAGGGGGAAAAAATGATAATCTAGTAATCGTTTTTCTATTTTTGTTTTATATATAAAGTAGTATGTAATGTTCCAATATATGAAGCTAACGTGAAATAGTCTAAATTTAAATGTTTTGTTCAACAGTTTCTCATGTGATGCAGATATATGATTCTGAATATCCTTTATAAAAATTATTGAATCTCTCATGAGTCATAGAATTATCACGGTTTGTTTTGTTGATGGTCAAAATATAAGAATGACTTTATTTACAATGCTACTTATGTATTTGAGATTGTCACGAAGTTTGCTTCAAAATAGTTACTATTGTATAAACATTTCCCTTTCATTTAACTTATTTACTTTTTAAAAAATATATTTATGTACTTTAGTCAAAAGAAAATACATATGATTTATAATGATGCTGGGTTGAAGGGTGTGTTAGTTTAATTTTTATTTTTTATTTAATTACTAATTTTTAAGAGATAAATATTTTTATTATATGTAAATCTTTATATCTATATCGATCTATTATCTTCTATCTATTCATCTGTATATCTATCTATCTATCTATCTTTCTATCTATCTATCTATATTTTTAATATCTATTCTATA
>JAJONQ010061396.1:0-20036 GCA_036250385.1 Solanum microdontum
AGGGTGTCATCTACTACAATGGCCTTACTTGGATGGTAGAGCACATTCATGTCATAGTGTTTGAGGAATTCAATCCATCTCCATTTATGAAGATTCAACTCTTTCTGGGTGAACAAATACCAAAGGTTCTTATGATTTGTAAACACACCAAAATGAACAGCGTACAAGTAATGTCTCCAAATATTTAGGGAAAACACTATGGCTGCAAGCTCAATGTCATGAGTTGGGTAGTATTTCTCATAGAGCTTAAGCTGCCTAGAAGCATAAGCTATGGCCTTACCTTGTTGCATCAACACACTTCCTACTACGACCCTGGATGCATCAGAATAAACCACATAACCATTTGAAATGTTGATGAGTCTACAAATCGAACTCATTTAGGGCATTATTTTAATAAAAACTATGTCCTCACATGCTTATTTTATCTCAATATCTGATGAAAACCCTTAAGTTTTAGGTATTTGATGTTTGAAGGAAAGCATGGACACTACATCGTAAAAGGGAACGAAAAGGCCAAATAGAACCAAGAAATGAAGGCCTGAGGATCACTGAGTCCACTTGGCGAGTCGCCAAAGGGTCTTACTTCGTCTTTTGTTCTAGTGTGCTGAGCCCTAAAGGAAAGGATCAAGTCAGCGGAAAAATGAAGCAGTCGGTTCATCACCGAACAGTTCTGCTAAGCATTACCATGTCGCCCAATGGCCTAGAGCACGACAATGTTGAAGGCTGGTGCAAGACGGCGATGAACTACACCAAAGGGCGAATAGCCAAGTTGATCGGCGATTCTGACTAAAGACGCCGAATGATCCACTGCAGCACAAATCTATGAAATCTATAAATACTAGTTAAAGTTGTAGTTTTAAGTGTCGTACAATTAGTGTAATTTTCAGTTTAAAATATTATCTTTTCATACTTTTGCTCTATGTTTGAGATGGTTTTGAAGGCCTGAAGAAAAACAGGGTTTCATCTCCAAGGAGTTGGACTTCGGTATCTTGGATTCTTTATTTTTGGCCTGTAACATGATTTATATCTTCATACCCATTAGAATTCAAGCTCATTTAGGTATAAATTTTTGTCTCTTGATGTGTGGCAAAAAACCCCAATTCTTGGGGTGTGATTTAGCGAATATGGATTAAGATAATTGTTGGGTCTTACTTGCTGATAGTTTAAATGTTGTGTAATGGTGATTTCATCTAGTAGTTGTTGATGAATCTAATGTATTTGTAGTTGAAAATACAAGTTGGCTCATGTGTTTTCAGCTTGCTCTAGAGAGAAGTCGCGAAACCAAGACCAATAGATTGATGGCATAAGGAATGGGTCGACATGAGGCTCAGCCCAAGAGGGTGAGCCCTAGTCCCATATCCTACCTCTCAGCTCGAGAGAGTGTGTGGGGGTAAGGCATAGGCTGGTCTTCATGCAGCAAGTGGGTGTCCGAGAGGAACCCATTTAAAACGGGGTAAGTTGCTCAAGAAGAACTTATTTCCACATAAAGCTAAGCCTAGTCACTATTACTCTATAAGTTTTCTACCGAAAGCATGTACTAAATACTTTAGATTAACTCATATTCCGGTCACATCGCAAGAATCCTCCTCTCATTGCTTAGATTTCCTTGTTAATTTTGCAAATTTTTGCTTACTTGTGTTAAAACCCCCAATTTGATATTTGATTCTTTCGTGTCACCCCCTTTATATACTATGTTTTTACTTGTTAATGTCTTTAGCTAGCACTAGTTGGAACAAAATAATATTTTTCTATAAGTTCTCAAAACCACTCCCTTGGGATGATCCCAACCTTTGGTTGGGTTACTATACTATTGCACGGTCGTAGACACCTGAACTGTAAGACGTGTCGTTGATGACACAAATATCAAAATGGCGCCGCTGCCTGGGATTGGTGTTATTTGAGAAGTTTTAGATTAGAAGAATTTTTATTCTTCTTAGTTGTAGATCACTTACATAATTTTTAGTTTTGAATTTTGCTTGTTTGATCTTTGAAACAGAGAAGGTAAGTGTGTCAAGTAATACTCATGAGCAAATGGAGTTTCCTCCATTAGAAGTAATGATGTTCAGGGATCACATTCTAACCTTCAAATAAGCAGAAGGTGAACAGATTCATGAAAAATGGGCAAGATTTAAATTGCTTCCAATTCGATGCCCCACACATGAAATTCCTGATATAGTCCTCCTGGACTGCTTCTACAGAAATCTTGGTCCTGGAAACATAGCATTGCCTGACCAACTCATTACGGGTGGTATTATACAAAAACCTTATGCTATAGTAGCCCACATGCTTGATTTCGTGGCTGAATCAAACCAAGAAGTAGAGAAGGACTTCATGTTGGCCGCACAGATAACTCAAATGGATGGATTGGCCAAAAAGAAAGCGGAGATTGAATTCCAATGCAAAAGGAAAGATAGATACATCCCCCCTCACGAGCGAGGAAAGCCCAAGGACAATGAGGGTAAACGTGTCGAAGGACTGCTCCCAATCATTTTCGACAAGGTAAGTGAGCTTCATAGGGTACTAAGAGATGAATGAGCACACCAAATTGATGAAACAGATGATGGGTTCTCATTCCAGATCCATTCAGCTGCTCGAGAACCCTATGAGTCATAAGATGCCTGATCTCTATCCGCCACAAATCAAGGGGTTTCAAGTGATGTTTTGGCTAACCCCAAAAGTGAAGTTTAGGTGTTAACCTGCTTCGTGCCACGACATTGACTAACGCGCTGTTTGGGAGGCAACCCAAAAGCCTTTATTGCTTTATTGTTGTTTTAGAAATAATAGTGTGTTGAATCAATAGGTTAAACTGTGGAGAGTGTGTAGAAATTGTGTTTGGCAAGCAATAGGCCCAGTCCGTGAGTAGCTGATTGGTTTGGCGACTCTAACTTAGACCGCCGATAGGCCCAAAATAAATTCATGTTGTGGTCTGTAAAACATGGCGGGATCAAGAAGCTATTGGCGAGTCGCCAACCATATTAGCGATTGCAAAGTAGATCGCTGTTTGGACCCTCACGCTGACTGAAGGTCCTATTAAACTCGGTGAATCAAGTGCTCACTCTGCGACTCGCCGAGAGGGTTGGCGATTAGAACTAATATTGCCGAATGGACAAAAACTGAACGGTCATTCAGCCAAAGGTTTTAAAAAATTTCAACTTCATTTCCTTCCCTCACCTTTTCACCTTCCCAAACTCACACCTTCACTCTTGTTTTATATTACTTACATTTTCGGAGTATTTTGGTTGATTGATTTGTGCTTAGAGTTGGAGTTCATTGCATCCTAGTATCTCGATATCCATATGATCAGCACAAAAGGTTCATGTCCCAAATCCCATAACTATCTTGTAAAAATTGTACTCATTTGCAAATATTGTATTCTTGTCGAAATCTGCTAAACCTCCCTGATTGGGTTTAATTATTTATGTGTCCATTTTTCCTCGATAACCTAACCTTTATTGCCTAAACTGTGAAATCTTGTTCTCCAATGCATTGAGTGGAGTTAATGTGTGATGAGTGGTATTCGTATGTTATGGGTCCTGGTCGAATTTGTGCTTTTTGTGCTTAAATTGCGTTTTCAGAGGTTGTGTGGCTGCTTTTGAGAAGTTAGGTAAAAAATAGGCACATTGGGTTATTCAGTGAGTTATGACGAGCTAGCTGAACTATTTTGCGGTTCACCTAATTACCCTATCTCTCTCATATTATCATGCTTTATTTGTTGTGGCGTTTGTAACTTTCGGTGAGAAGTATGAGGTCACCAAGAGCACTCAGCAACTCACCGAAAATCTTTTTATTCGCCCTTTGTTTGCACCATTAACTCTTTCTGCACTATGACCTTCCACTGATTGTATGTGGCTCGCTGAATGGACTATCTAGTCTTTCTGTAGCTGAATGTCTTGGTTTTAGTTGTCAAATATGTTCTACCGTTATCTCAAGACTTTGCAGACATGGCCAGAAGAAACTTGTGACCCAGACACATAAGAGCACAAAAGTTCAGAAGAACTGCAAGGAGCGAGAACGAGACAACCAGTTCAAGGAAGAGGATGTCCATCGACCCTAATGTCCCTTCGTGGGCTTGAGGTTTCACCAATGCGATACATGCCTTTGTGGCAGCTCACGAGTTGGACAATATAATCGAGGATAATATCACTGCAGAAGATGAAGCTGAGCGAAAAGAAAAGTGAAGCAGAAGTAGAATGACAACACTGCGGACATTGATGACTAGACTGATGGAGTGACTACTTAGACAGGATCCCCTCTTTACCTCCCTCTCTGTCTTTCTTCATTTTACCTTTAGAATTTTGTGCTATTTGCATTTGAGGACAAATTTCTTTTATTTGTGGTGGGGTAAGGCCAATCTTTTGTGTGCTACTTTTGTTCGTATTCTGTGTATATATTTGGGCCGTTCTGTTTTTAAAATTTTGTTAATACTACTTTTCTGTGGATGTTTGAACTTGTGGCTCCTTTTATTTTAAATTGCAAAATGATTTAGTCGCACATTTTCTCCACCCTTTATATGCGCATGAATGTGGCTGTTCCTTTACAAAATTTAAGTCTCGGTCCTAATCAATACTAATGACTTCAATATTGCTCTCAATTGAACGAACATAAATGCGCGGGTACGATAAGGCCAAATGAAGTTTCATAAATAATATGTGAACTCTTTGCATCTCGTTGTGACTAGACAATTATCAAATCGAGTCTCTTCTGATGACCGTTGCACACTAGCGAAAGTGTGGAGTGTTGTTTGATTATATTGTCGATACCTAATGTGATGAGCTTACTTTGAAGCATGCATGATACATCCTAGAATTTGCCATGTTCGTCCAATTGACTGAGTAAAGCTATCTGTTGATATAATCTCAGGAAATTTTAAAGAGTGTGAGCTAATTTGATATATACCTCTTTTGTGACCTACATTGTGAGCATGTGTGAACCCCTTTTGAACACCCCTTGAACCTTATCCTTCTTTTGAAGAAACTTGATGAAAATTAGACCTTTGTTAATCCATTACCTGTGATCCTATTGAAGTTGTGGTTAGTTGAATAACCAACTTAGGCCAATGTCTTAAGTTGGGGGTGTGGTGAAAAGAAAAGGGAAAGTCAAGAAGTGCAAAAAAAGTCTCCCTTAACCCATGTTGTTTAGAAAAATTGAACCCCTCCATTTATAAAAAAAAAAGAGAAAAAGAATGAAAAAGAAAGTTGTGGAATAAAGAACAAAAGAAATGGGGTTTCTAAACAATCCATGGGAAATAAACAATGGGATGACTTATGAGCACTAGCAAAAATAAAGAAGGAAAAGGAACTGAGGTATTATGAATACCACATCTCATGAGGATAGAAGTCACTGAACCTAAAATGACCATACCTTTGCACTCAGCCCCATAACAAGCCTTAAAACCTGAGTGAGCTGAAACAAATGTCAATTGGAAAATACGGGCAAACCTATGGGTGAAAGCATGCATTGTATTCATCTTTGTGAGTGTGAGTGTGAGTGTTGCATCTGATTCCGAAGCTTTAAACTGCGAACCATTGTGTGAATATGAAATCATTCCTTGTGTGAGGGCATTTGAACACTCTGGTAGAGCTTGAACTTGCATTTGAAGAAAGTATTGTGAGCATAAGATTCTTTGATATTGGTGAGTCACAACTTGAATCTCTCAGTGCACATTTGATCTTTGCATAAGTAAACTTAGTCTTGTTGTGTGCATTCTTGATTTAGTCTTGTGTAGCAGTGTTTGAGACACCTTTTTTGAACGGTTGAACTTAAGTTTGCTTGATGACGAGCAAAAGTTTAAGTTGGGAGTGTTGATGAGTCCACAAATTGGACTTATTTAGGGCTATATTTTAATAGAAATTCTATCCTCAAATGCTTATTTTATCTTAATATATGAAGAAAACCCTTAAGTTTCAGGTATTTGATGTTTGAAGGAAAGCATGGAGACTACTTTGCAAAAAGGAGGGAAAGGCTGAAAAGAACGAAGAAATGAAGGCCTGAGGATCGCCGAGTCCACTTGGTGAGTTGTCGAAGGGTCATACTTCGCCTTTTGTTCCAGTGTGCTGAGCCCTAAAGGAAAGGATCAACTCGGCGGAAAAAGAAAGTTGTCGGCGCATCGCCAAATAGTTCCGCGAAACAATACCATGTCGCCCAATGACCCAGAGCACGACGATGCTGAAGGTTGGTGATGAACTATACCAAAGGGCGAATCACCGAGTTAACCGGCGATTCCGACTAACGACGCCGAAGGCTCCGCTGCAGCACAAATCTGTAGAAACTATAAATACTAGTTAGAGTTGTAGTTTTAAATGTCAAACATTAAGTGTAATTTTCAGTCTAGAATATTAGCTTCTCATATTTTTGCTCTAAGTTTGAGAGGGTTTTGAAGACTTGAAGAATAAAAGGGTTTCATCTCCAAAGATTTGGACTTGGGATTCTTGGATTCTTCATTCTTGGACTGTAACAAGACTTATATCTTCATACCCATTTGAATGCAAGCTCATTTAGTTATAAATTTCTATCTCTTGATTGGTCGCTAAAAACTCAATTCTTGGGGGTGTGATTTAGCGAATATGGGTTAAGATAATTGTTGGGTCTTGCCTGCTAATAGTTTAAATGTAGTTTAATAGTGATTTCGTGTAGTAGTTGTGGTTGAATCTAATGGATTTGTAGTTGCAAATACAAGTTGACTCATGTGTTTTTGGCTTGCTCGAGAGAGAAGTCGCGAAACCAAGACCACTAGATTGTTGGCCTAAGGGGTAGGTCGAGATGAGGCTCAGCCCGAGAGGTTGAGCCCTAGTCCCATATCCTAACACTCAGCTCAAGAGAGTGATTAGGGTAAGGAGTAGGCTGGTATTCATGCAGCAAGTAGGTGTTCGAGAGGAACCCATTTGAAACGGGGTAAGTTGCTCGAGAGAGAACTTATTTCCACATAAAGCTTAGCCTAGTGACTATTACTCTATAAATTTTCTATCGAAATCATGTACCAAATTCTTTAGATTAACCCGTATTCTAGTTACATCCCAAGAATATCCCTCTCATTCCCTAGATTTCCTTATTAATCTTGCAAATTTTTGCTTACTTGTGTTAAAACCCCCAATTTGATATTTGACACTTTCGTGTCACCTCTCTTTATTTACTATGTTTTTACTCGTTAATGTCTTTAGCTACGACTAGATGGAACGAAATTTTATTTTTCTATAAATTCTCAGAACCACTCCCTTGGGACAATCTCAACCCTTGGTTGGGTTACTATACTATAGCACGATCGTAGACACCTGAACTGTAAGACATGTCGTTGATTACAAAAACATAAACCATCTGGTAGAGTCAAGACAAGAGTTGTTGTCAAACTAGTCTTCAGTTTTGAGAAGCTTTTCTCATACACATCTGATCACTGAAACTTGACCTGTTACGGAGTCAACTTGGTCAATGGGGAAACTATGATTGAAAATCCTTCAATAAACCTTCCATAGTAACCGGCCAAACCTAAGAAACATCTGATATTAGTTAGAGATGTGGGTTTGTTCTAGTGTTATACCGCATAAATTTTCTAAGAATCCACTTGGATCCCTTTGCTGGACAACACATGACAAAGGAAAGTGATTGATTGTATTCAGAAATCACATTTTCTAAACGTAGCAAATTGCTAGAGATTTTTGAGGGTTTACAAAACAACTCTCAAATGTGTTACCTTCTCTTCCTCACTTTGAGAATAAATGAAGCTATCATCGATAAAGACGATGACGAACAAGTCCAAATACCGTTTGAAAACCTTGTTCATTAAGTCCATGAAAGATGCAAGAGCATTTGTTAGTCTAATAGACATAACTACATATTCATAGTGACCATATCGAGTCTAGAAGGCTGTCTTCCCGATGTCACTACCTCTGACTCATAGCTAATGATAGCCGGATATGAGGTCTATCTTAGAAAAGCAACTAGCACCCTGAAATTGGTCAAACAAATCATTAATCCTGGGGATTGGATACTTATTATTTATTTTGACTATGTTCAATTGACGATAGGAAATGAACATTCCGAGAGAACCATCTTTCTTTTTCATGAACAACACTGGAGCATACTAGGGAGAGATAGTGGGTGTGATGAAGCCCTTATCTAAAAAGTCTTTCAACTGTTCTTTCAATTCCTTAAGCTCCGCTGGAGCCATTCCATAAGCAGGAATTGAAAACGGCTGGTAGTTGGAAAGAGATCTATTTCGAAGTCGATTTCCCTTTCGAGAGGTACTTTGGGAAGATCTTTTGGGAACACTTCTGGAAACTCATTTACTACTGGGACAAATTCAAGAGTTGGAGTCTCAGAGTTTTTATCCTTAACCCGAAGAAGATGATAAATATATCTTTTAGAAATTATATTTTTGGCTTTAAGGTAAGAGATAAATCAACCTACAGGCAGTGTGCTACTACCTTTCGACTCTAAGACTAGCTCATTTTGAAACAGAAATCGAACAATCCTAGTTCTACAATAGACTGAGGCATAATATGAATGTAACCAATGCATGCCTAGAATGATATAAAAGTGTAAAATTTCTAACTCTACAAGGTCTAATGAGGTGACTTTCTAAGAAATTGTGAAAGATCATTTTTTGTATAGCCGTCTAGTTATAACTGAGTCACCAATTAGAGTAGAGAGTAACATGGGTTGTGAGAGAGTTTTTGGACTAACACCGAAGTTTACTACCATACAGGTAGTTATAAAACACAGTGTAGCACCTAGATTTAACAATGCATTAACATATAAGTGGAAGACTCTCAACGTAATAATAACCACATCGAGAGAATTTTCTTGGTCTTAGTGAGCCTGGAGAGCATAAAACCTGTTTTGGTGCTGACCACCACCTGTACCAGATAAGACACCCTACTGAGTAGGGCGACCTGCTGGCGATGCTGAAGTCATAAACTTAGCCTTGTTACCTCCTTGCCTTTGCCTAGAAGAAGGGCCATCTTTCAACCTATGAAAAAACTAACCACGCCCAAGGCACCCCTCTCTGCCTGCAAGAAACTCACATGGATGATTCTTACCACACTTTGGACAAGTTGGAGAAGTCTAGTTACCTGAAGTACTCCAATGAGATTTAGAGACTGATGCTGTCCCTTTCTGATCATGCCAAAACCTGGGGAATGGAGCACTAGCTGATGAAGGTGTTGGGGCCGTACAGCTCTACTGAAACTGTGAGCAACTTCCACCGTTCGACCTTTTCTGAGAGTATTCATAATTCCCTATTATAACCTTGTCACGACCTAGGGGTACCTCCTAGATGTAACAAGGAATATAGAACCAGGGAAGGCACAATGTAAGCCAGTTAGCATATCATAACATAAGCATAGATCAATAAAGAGTAAAAACACATTTCAAGTCCAAAATTTTCATAAAGGAAAGCGGAAGTCTACAGTTGTCTCAATTAGCCATCTATTGCAATTCTTGAATCAAATAGGGTCACATCCCGTACAACATAATCCGAAAAGGAAATACAAGAAAAGGAACTAAAAAGATATCATCCTTCCTCGAACCATGATGACTCACCAACAAGCAAGGAGAAATTAACAAATCCAAGCTCTAGCCACAATGATGACCACCTTGAGAATCAAACCCTACACTTGGGGGAAATTGTAGGAAAATATGGGTTAGTACAAAAATCCACCAAGTATGATAGCCATGTATAAAATCATGAAAACATCCTAAAAGGGACATTTTTGTTGAATGTACGCTATTTACTAAGTTACAGCATCATTTTGAAGATAAAGGAAAAGCATAATCAACTCAAAGATCATCATACCAGAAGAGGAACATATCATACATACCCTAAAAGCATACTTGTGCAATGCATGAATAAAAATCTCATAATCTCAGCCATACTTAAGTGATGCTTCTTGAGTAACTATAGCTCAGAATTCATCTTCTTGTTCATACTATCATAATGGGGAATAAGACTTAACCGACATAGACCATGTGAGCTTACCATGGAATCCAGTGTCTACTCCACACCAAAAAGGGGTTTTCCTACTTGTCTAAGGTAGAACCATACTATTAGCATAGGTGGATCCACTAGCTAACTACCTATGTGGGCACATAGTTTATGGGATAATGAGATTGCTACTAGAAACCCAGACTCAACTAAAGTATAAGTTTTCCATCTCATGAGATACATACTTTGGGAACCCGGACTCAACTAAGGTAGAATGAACCCATTTGGAAAGTCGGACTCAACTAGTGTAAAAGCTTTCATTGAGAAGCTAGACTCAACTACCGTATAAGCTTCCATCTCATGTTCATATCCACTCGTTGCTAAGCATTAATTCCCATAGATTACATATTAAGTCTTGACTTAAGTTCGTATTCATAGAAGAATGTCTCGACACTCAATCCCACATAAATCAAACTATAGCTCATAGATTCAATAGGTGAGAATATCCTTTCAACCTTAGAATCATCATATTGTGAGAAAACCTTTCACATCATATCATAATTAAACATAAGTGTGTATATAAGAATAACGTTCCAACACATCAACAACCAGATCATAATCATATTCACTTTACTCTCAAAATGTTCTTAAAGCATATACATAACCTGCATAATCAAGCATAATTCTCATACATTGCCCCTCAAGGATAATAGATCATATTCCATCAACACATATAGAATTACTACATTAGACATGTATAATAACGTGATTCAAACAACTCAATTATTACAAGAATAATCTCATAATATCCTTCCTTCATCAATTCACCCACATCATAAGGTCATAAATTGGGAATATGGGGATTTCAACATAAAACCATAATAAATCATTAATTCAATCATAATTTAAAGTAATTAAGTCAATAGCATCATTTTAAAAAAGGAATCCATGACTTGGAGTCAAAACCTAGCTTTAGGGAGAATTGCTAGTTTTGAAATTGAGTTTGGAGGGACTACATGGATAAAGACTATCCATGGATAAAGGACTACCATACCTTAGGTATGAATCCCAATGAATTTGAGTAGAAATCTTGCTTCTTGAACCCTAGCTTCCACTTTCTTCTTCTTCTTTCTTGAATTTCTAGAGAGAGAATTTTGGGGAAAAGTTTGTTTTGATTTGGGATTTTGGAATTATGAGGAAGACGACTTAATTTGGTGACTTAAGACCTTATATAGTTAGTCTAATTTAGTTTAAAACGTTGTCAATTAATATTAATAAAAATAGAGAATCCCTAAAACGGCCCTAAGCGTACTGCCAAATGGCAGTTGCAGGCCTCACCCATGACACCATGTTCACGGTCCGTGGATGGACCCACTTAGTGTGCTGGTGAATTGTGGGTTGAGGTTCTGGGGCTTGTTTTGCAGGCCTTTGATGAGTCCACGATTTGGACTCTTTTAGGGCTTTATTTTGATAAATTTAGTGTCCCCAAATGCATATTTTGTCTCAATAACTGATGAAAATTCTTGAGTTTCAGGTATTTGGAGTTTAAGACAAAGCATGGACACTATTGGGCTGAAAGGAACAACGCAGTTGAAAAGAACAAACAAAAGACGACATGAGGATCGCCTAAGCCATTAGGCGAGTCACTGAATGTCTATGGTCTCGCCTAATGGTCATGTGTGCCAATCTCTAAAGGAGAAAATTGAGTCAGCAAGCTAAATGACTAGTTGGCGAGTGGCCAAATGATTCCGTGATGCAGTATTCCATTACCCAATGTTACAGAACATGAATTTGCTGAAGGAAAATGCAGGACCAGACCATAAGGCGGATCGCCGAGTGGATCGGCGATCCCGACTAACTGCGCCAAATGATCTTTCGCAACACACTTTTTGACAACTATAAATACATGTTTGAATTCTTTAGTTTAGTATCAAGTTTTACAATTAAGAAGAAAATTTTTAGAATTACTCAGTTTTAGAACTTAGATTTTGGGAGACTTTGTCCTTAGCTTTGAAGATTTCCATTTCTAAGCAATTGGAAGTGAGTATTGAAGATTCTTTATCTTTGTCGTGTGTAAAGACAATATCTATCGTACCTATTTGATGGAAACACTTTGCGGTATCGATTTCTATCTCTTTACTATGTCTAGCTAAATCCCCAATTCTTGGGGTGTGATTTTGTGAATTGGGGTTGAATTTACTGCTAGATATTGCTAATTGATTGCTTATTCATCGTTTAAAGGTGATTTCATTCATTAGTTTTGTTTGAATTTAATGGGGTTGTAGTTGCAAATACAATTTTATCTTCGTGTTTTCGACTTGCTCAAAAGAGAAGTTTCAAAACCAAAACTATTGAATCGATAGTCTGTGGTTATTGGGTTGTCTTGGGTTCATCTCGAGAGAGTGAATCCTAAACCATATCCCACACATTCAACTCGAGATAGTGAATGGACTAAGGCGAAGGCTTTGCTTCATTGCCGCTTATCGGTGTTTGAGAGAAACAAATTTGATTCAGGGTAAATTATTCAAGAGAAAATGTACCCCCCCCTAAAGTCTAGCTTAGTTACCAATTTGCAGTGAGTTACTATCAATAGCATTTACCCGGTTGTTTATTTTAGCCCATATTCCTATAACATTCGAAGAATCCCATCTCCAAATTTGTATCTTCGTCTGTAGTTATCAATTTAGTTGATAATTGCTTACAAGACCCCTTTGATAATTGATACTTGTGTCATCCTTTAAAATTGATTTGTTTTTGTTCGTAAAAGTCTTTAGTTATAGTTGACTTGAAGAAAGTTCTTTCTTGTCTATTGATTCTCAATCACAAACCGCTCACTTAAGACTCGATCCCAACTCACTAGTTGGGTTATATTACTATTGAACGACCGTGGACTCTTACTATTGGATGAAGCGCCTGGATACGTCAAGACAGCCTTGACCCCCGACCCCTCAGCAATGGGGCGTGGGCTGACCCCCGAGGCCTGAGTCCCCTCCGTGGGTCCTTTTTCTTTAGCGGGAATGGCGCCACCTTTTTATTTAGCAATAGCCGCCCCACTGCTAGGTAGCCTTCTAAGGGTTCTTTTCAAGGACCTTTGGTTGGTCTTAGGGGGTCGTACCTTGATGTTTTAACACGAAAGCTTTTATTTTTACGTAAGGGGAGGTACGTTTACGACTCTAACCCTCATGTTAAGCTCTAGTTTAGCCTATTAGATTTCAGAGTGTTACAACCCTTCTTTTTCCTTAGCCAGTTTCCTAAGCTTATCTCCCTCTAACTGTTGAGCATGAGTCATGTGTTTGGAGATATCCATAACCCCTAACACCATAGCATTCCTGGACTCTTTCCTTACCAAATCGGATACTCTAAACAAGAAATTTCTCATTTGCGCCATCGAATATGCCACCATATGAGCAGCATATCTGGAGTGCTGAGTTAACTTCAGCCCATAATCTTGGACTTACATGGAGTCCTGCTTGAGATTCATGATCTCCTCTGCCTTAAACGTGCCTCAGCTCACCCGGTAAGAACCAAACAATAAAAGCTCCAATAAAACAATCCTATGTCACAGGAGTTGCATTCTCACGTGTGTTTTCCTTATACTTAGTGAACTAGATATGAGCCACATCCTTGAGTTGATAGGAGGCTAGCTCGACAGTTTAAGTACCATTCACTTGAATTGGTCTAGGATTCTTATTAACCTTATCAATGAAGTTTTGTTGGTCCTCATCAACCTTCAACCCTAGAAATTCTTGGCGATTCATATGAACAAAGTCTCAAACCGTAGCTGCAACTGATCCACTACTGGGTTTGTAGGAATTGGGGCCTGCTGAATGGCTGCCTGGTTTGCTATTATCTAAGCCAATAGTTGGATCACGTAATGGAACTCTGCATTTATAACCTCATGATCGGTACCAGAGGAACTGCATTAGGATTGTGAGCATTAGCACTCCGTGACTGACCCCAAGCTAACCCTGAGTCTGGCATTTATCAAGAATAATAAAAATAACTAAGTAAAACATGTACTATGCAGAAGCTAAGTCAATGGATATCTGAAAAGGGAACAAAACCGAACTGGTTTGAAAGTAAATATAAATAATAAGAGTTAAGTGATGAAAGACACAACAACAAAACAACTCGATCTGAATCACCACTAATGCTGGTAAAGTTGAATCGAGAATCGATATAAGCGTAATCTAGAAGTTGAGTGCCTGAACCTACATCATGAAACGATGCAGCACAAAGTATGTCTCAGTACATGGACTCCATGTACTGAGCATGCAGTACATAGATATTCTAAGCTGAACAAAGTATATTAACCAAACAATGCATAACTTTGCAATGATATAATCTAAACAAGGATATAGATATGTACTAAAGTATAACTCAAAAACTAAACAGAATCCAATGACCAAGTTCTAATCATGAAGATAAAATGTTGAACTATATACGGATGTAAAGTGCTGAAAACCTGGTCAATACACAAATAGTGTGAATGTGGGAGCTACTTTTAACCGACATAAACCTCCTAAACTAAATGTGAAGTCCGATTCATATGCCTCATCGAGAGGAGCCAATATAACTTGCTAGGGGTATAAAGGCATGACCGTGGCGTGATCCCTAAAAGCTTATGACCAATAGAGGGGACTTCTGGAACTACACTTGCAAGTAGTTCTTGGACTTTGAGGGTACGCTGGACCCTAGTCCAACTTGGTGCTAAGTCTACTTCCAACTGAATGTATAAAATGCAGTAATATACTTAATAGCTGAAAATACTGACATGCTAACTGAGAATGCAACATCTATATACTGAGGTCATGGCATTCAAAATCTTAAGCATGATTTTTGTATGATTGGCCCACCAAGTATAATTCATGAGCTAGGATAAATTTACACCAACTAGAGTTCTGAGTGATTTTCATGGAATTATACTAAATTTTCAAGAAAAAAACTTATTTAGATCAAATGAACCATAATTAGAATAAATCTTGAAAATCTAGAAACCCAAGGTCTGAACAGTTTATGAGAATCTGAAGAACTAAATGAATTCTAGTGACCTAAAGGGTTGAAGGAACGCACTACATAAATCCCATATACCTAGTGATGGATCTACGGAGAAATATTTCACATTTCGGGGCTAAAAATCGAAGAACACTTCTGTTTGTTCTTGAGCAAACTAATCAAATTTTTCCTCTTCTTTCCACTTTGAGCTAGGTGATTTTAGGTGAATGAGGGTTCTAGGTATTTTATGACTACATTATTCGACTTAGACATAGTAGAACGATGTAGTTTAGGCATCAAACGACACAGTTTAAGTGCCTAATGCATAGGGAAAAGACCAAAATGACCTTGACTTAAAAGATGATGAAGGCCCTTCTCGATGGGTCTGATGGGCCGTCATTTGAACCATTTCCCGTCAACTGGGTCATGGTTTGTGGCCCTGCCCAAGAGGGCTCTACTAAAACGAGCGTAACTCTTTACTCCAGGCTTGGATTTTGGCAAACTTGGTGGCATTTGAAAGAGAACTCAAATATCTTTTATGTCATAGTTCATGGGCCACCTAATTCATTTTTTGCTAAAGTTATGACTATTTGAAGTTGACCCAAAATCCCTTTCTTTCAAAATAACTGCCGACCCTCCCCATCAGCCAGACCTACGGTCCATAGGATCCAACCACGGACCGTACTAGTCAGTCCTGGGTGGGATCAGAGACCCCTAAATACTGGACCCCAACAATAGGACCCCTCCTACTGACTGTGAGTCTGTTTATGTACTATGGACCACAGTCGTATGTCTCATCACCTTAGACTCGAGGTGTTACATTATCTCCCCCTTGGGAACATTCGTCTTCGAATGAAGACTAAACAAGCTGAGTATGGAGGGAAGGAACTGCAGTCCATTACACTATGTACTAGAAATTGATATATAACTGAACTAAGTTACATGAACATGCAAGGATAAATAAAGGAACAAGATATTGAGGTTGAATTACACTAGAGTAAAATGAGAGACTAAACAAGATACTGAGGTTGAATTACACTAGAGTAAGATGAGAGACATGAGAGGCACTAATACCTCAAGCTGAAACTAAATTAAAAGGAAAGAGGTGAGGGTAATTGGCTCTCATGGTTGCTTCTACTTCACAAGTAGCTCCCTTTATGTATTGACACCTCCATAACACCTTTACTGAAGCGACTACCTTATTTCTCAACCTATGAACTTGGCGGTCAAGAATCATAACTTACACCTCTTAATAAGTGAGGCTATTTGAGATGATAAACAAGGGAACCCCATGAAACCTTACTATCTCGCTGATGTAAAATATCTAGCGCAATCCTCTACTGAATCTATAGTCTTGACGGCCAAGAAGTGAGCGGACTTAGTGACTATGTCCACTATCAACCAAAATGGAGTCATGTTGTTTGCGAGTCCGAGGTAAACCCATAATGAAGTCCATGTTTATCACTTCCCACTTTCATGTAGGAATGTTAATATGTTTAGTTATACCTCCTGGTTTCTGATGTTCTATCTTAACCTGTTGATAGTTAGGACACTTAGCTACGAAATCTATGATGTCTCTCTTCATGTCGTTCGACCAATAGACTTTCCATAAATCACGGTACATCTTAATGGCACCCAAATGAATAGAATATGTTGAATTATAGGCTTGTGTAAGGATCTTCTTCCTCAACATAACCACATTTGGAATACATAATCGACTCTCGTAACGAAGTACACCATCTCTCCTTTGGGAGAAAGCCTATACTTTGTACTATTGAATTTCACCTTCCAACTGAAGTAATATAGGATCGCTATCTGGTTTTCTTTTACCTCTACTACCAATGAAGATTTTGGCTCATTCTGAACTATGACACACCCATCCGGCGTGTCCATAAGGCTAACTCCTAAGCGAGCAAGCCGGTCAACATCTTTGGCAAATTTTTTCTTCTCTTCCTCAACATGTGCTACGCTATCCATAGATAGTCTACCGAGGGCGCCAACTACTAAATTGGCCTTACTTGGATGGTAGAGCAGATTCATGTCATAGTCTTTGAGGAGTTCAACCCATATCCTCTGACAAAGATTCAATTCTTTTTTGGTGAACAATTATTGGAGGCTCTTATGATCTATGAACACATCAACATGAACACCATAAAAGAAATGTCTCCAAATCTTTAGGGAAAACACTACGGCTGGAAGCTCGAGGTCATAAGTCAAGTAGTTCTTCTAATGGACCTTAAGTAGTCTAGAAGCATAATATATAAGCTTAACTTGCTGCATCAACACACAACCTAGGCCGAGCTTGGATGCATTGCATGAGCTGTAGTTAACCTATTCTTCAGTTCTGATAAGCTTTTCTCACACTCATCTGACCACTGAAACTGTCACGACCCAAGGTAGTTAGCCCCGTGACATGGCGTATAAGCTGCATGCCACATTCTTAGAATAGATCCGTACGTTAATTCGTTGTAGGGGAGAAGACCTTTCAACCATATAAATCTTTATGTTAGAAGACCTTTCATCGTTATGCATGAAATAGTTATGCGAGTAACCATTTGACAACAATTAACAACAATAATAACATATATTCTTCTACTCTCAAGAAATCTACATCATATCTCATTAATTTCATAACAATATGCATAATTCCATAATTCACCTTTCATAGTTCATAACCCATTTTCAATAATCAATATCTAGAAAACATGGGTTAAACATTGGTTCATGTGGATTAATCTTAAAATCAAGAAATTATATCAATTCATGCATAAAATTTCATAAACCAATGATGTATATCATCATTCAAGGGAACCCATGACATGGAAGAAAACCCTAACTCAATTAGGGAATTCTAGCTTTGTGAATTGGAGAATTTAGGAACTCCATGGAGGAAAGGACTCCATGGATGAAAACTATCATACCTTGATGCCAAAATATTTACTTCAACGGTGGAATTAGAGGCTTGACTTGTAAACCCTAGCTTTCTCTTCTCGCCTTTTTCACTTGGCTTTTTTCTCAAATCATTAAGTAACTTTCAGCGAGTTAGATCGTCTTCGTGGATCTCTTTGGCAGGTCGTCGAATATCTTGTCTGCTCGCGAAGTTGGTTTTGTTCATATGTTGGCATGCTTGAACTCTAGGTGAGCTGAAAGACCACTGGGCGAGTCACCCAGTGACTTTAACGAGTTGCAGCGTAGCTTTCCATCATCTTTTTGAGCTTTTTTGCTCCTTTTTGTCTTATAATTCCTTTCCTTAGTCTTGAGCGTTCATTATTGGATATCAACATTTTAACATCAGTTATGAGCGTAAAATAAACATTGAGTACACTAAATCCTTGAATAATAAACCCTAAATGAGTAGAAAACCCCGACTCATCAACACCCAAACTTAAATTTTTGCTTGTCCTCAAGTAAAGCACAAGATCAATCAGACCAACATGGATGTTTACAAATAGTGGTAATTAAGACTCAACATGAATGCCCATGGTGTTCAATCTACTCATGCAATGTTCAATTGTGCTCTAAACATTTCAAACTATGACTAGCCATCATGAAATATAGTTCAAGCTCACAATGCTCATTTCAAATGCAAATTCAAGCTCAACAACAGTATTTGAATGCCCTCAAATCAAGAATTATTCCATGCTCTCACAAAGCCTAACAAAGGTTATAATTCTTGCAATAAAAATCTACTCACACTCTCAATAATACAGATGCATGATCGTACCCAAGGCTTGCCTGTATTTTCTGATCAACACATCATTCGACTTATGCAAGATCACAAAGGTCTTCCAAGGCATGTAAATAGGTTGAGGGTAGAGGTATGATCATATTGGCTTATTGACTTCTACCTTCATAAAGCATGGCTTGAATTTTACTTTTTTTCCTTTTCTTTCACTATTTTCATCTTTACAACCCAGCCATTGTATATTCAAACACAAATTTTTTATTGAATGGCTCATCGGATGCCCCTTATCTATCCACCAATGCATATATTATGAAAAATTCTTTTTTTAATATTTTTTTCTTGCTTTTCTTTCACTTTTTTTAATATGGAGGAGTTCCATCTTTTTCCTCTTTTTCAATACTAGTCTCCAAGGGTGAATTTCACAAACTTGTTTCTCAATTTCTTTCCTCATATCTTACCACAACCCAGCTTAAGCTTTTGGCCTATGTTGGTTATTCAACAGACCAAGGCTTCATGAAGGTTTTAGGAGGGGAGAAAAATGGCCAAGTGTGTTCATGTTTCATCCGAAAAAAAGGTTAGGCTCAAATAGTGCCAAGATAGGTTCACACTCTCACAAGGTTTTCACAAAGAGGCATAATTAGCAATTTGGTTCACTCCCAAAAATTTGTGCCTAGGGTCATTTCTTTCATTCACCAATGTTAGTTAATTGGGCCAACATGGCATGTTGTAGGTATAACCAAGAATATATTTCAAGAAAATCTCACAGCACAAGGCATTAGATACAATCATCGATCATGACTCTACAAGCTTAGCTCGTATGCAACGATCATTACAAGAATCACTTCGACAATGGGCTAGTCAAAATGAGATTCTAAGAGTTGACACATGACTTATGCAACTAAAATTTGCCTCATTGGACTTGCACAAACATATCGTTCAATCAAGAGCACTATTCAAGTGTAACACCTCATAGTTTAGTAGGTCAACTAGAGCTTGACATGAGGGTTAGAGTCGAAGATTTAACTTCCCTTACTTAGAATGAAGGAGTTAGGGTTAGAACATAAAGGTTCAACAAGTCAACCAACGACACTAACCTACGATTCGAGTGTCTACGATCATCAAAAGTATAGTAATCCAACCAAGGGTTGGGGTCGTGACCCAAGGGAGTGGTAGTGAAAATAGTAGTTAGGCTAGAATTTTGTTCTAGTTAGCTGTAGTTTGAGAAATTATCGAATAAAAACAAAGTAAATTCAAGTAGGTGACACTAAACTGTCAAATATCAATGGGGGTTTGTCACAAGTATAGCTAAAACAACAAAAATAAAGAGAAAATTTAAGTATGGGGAGAACTTCTTGGGGTGTTACCGTAATATATATTGATATAAATCATTGGGTACATGCTTTCAATAGGAAATTTGCAAGATAATAGTGACTAGGCTAA
>JAJONQ010061397.1:0-11275 GCA_036250385.1 Solanum microdontum
AGTTTTATAATCCAATACGCCTAGGGTTTTAGTTGAGAGTTCAAGAAGAGAAAAGAGGAGAAGAGAGGAAAGGATCAAGGCGTTCGTCGAGATTCTTCAGTTTTGTTGCAGATTTTCGCCATGGGTTTGATCCCTAAGAGGTATGTAAGCTTAAGCTTCCATAGTGTTGGGTTTGTTCACCCACATGCCAATCATGTTAATTTTAGCGTTAAATTCATTCTAGAAAGTTGAAGGTGTGATGTTCTTGAATTGTGTTTTTAAAATTGGCTTTCGTTCTTGAGTTTAGAAGAGATTCATGAGTTCTTGAGGAAATCGTGTTGATTTTAGAGTTGTGTTTGATTAGATTCTTGTATACATGTATTGGGTATCTGCATCTAAAGAGAAATCGAGAAAAAGAATCGAATTTAGGCGATTTGGGGATAGAAAATGAAGAAGGAAAAAGTCGAGCAGATTCTAGCATGCAAGTCTGCATCGCGGACTTGCTCCCCCAGTGAACAAATTTTCCCTTCGCGTCGCAGAAAGGATGCGGACTCCACTGTTTCAAAAATTATTTCATGACCAAAAATAAAAATTCATCTCCGCGTCGCGGACTTGCTTCCAGACAATGATTTATTGGTCGTTTCTCTTGTTTAATTATCTAAAAACACTCCTAAACATCACAATATCTTTCCTATCACAAATCATAACCTTGAATTCATAAATAAACTTCAAGGTAAAGCTAAGAGTTAAGTTTTGATATTTCTTTCAAACATTTTGAGAAAGTCCCTTAGAGTCTTTTTTATGAGTCTTCTACAATATTTAATGATTTGTTTCAAGACTCGAGCAAGTGAGTATGAGAATGACAAAAATGTATTCACAAGTCTACTTTATCATCACTAGATCCTTCATATCATGAACCATAACTTTTGAATTCATAATTCACATTCAAGGGAGAACTAAAAGTAGAATTCAAGAAAGCCTTTGAGTTCAATTGTGAATCCTTTGAGATCCATCATCGATTTGAGTTAAGTTTTGAGGAAGTAAGTATGAGAATGAGAAGAGTCGTATACACGAGTTTCATATTGTCATGTAGACCCTTGAGTCGAGTCGTTCATGCCCATAAATTCCGTATAAACTTCATAAATTGGACATCTTTGAGAGGAGTAGTATCTTCAAGTTCAAAGTCTTGAGTATTGAGTTCCTAACCCATTTGAGATTATATTCCTAATCATGGGACTATTAAATGTTACCCGTGAAGTCCTTGAGTTGAGTTGTTCATGCCCATAATTCCATATGATCCATATAGGTCGAGCAGTCTTGATATGAAAAGTATCTTTGAGTCCTTGAGTTTAGTAGTTCATGTTCATAATTTCGCATGAACCCTCTGAATTGATCATTCTTGAAATGAGTAGTATCATTGAAGTCCTTGAGTTCCAAGTAATGAGTTCTATCTTTGGTTATTGAAAACCTTGCGTTGAGTCGTTCATGTCAATAATTCGGAATGAACCATATTTTAAGACTTGAGCATTGAGTTGAGTAAGAGTACAAGTGAAGTTCATTTTCTTCAAAAGATTATATTGGAACTAAGTATTCTCAAAGAGTAAATGTTTTCACATTTAAACAAGAGAGGAAACACCGATTTCCAAGAAAACCTTTGAGCTAGTTTTTGAGTAATAATCTCAAACCATGCACAGAAAGAGTTATGTTTTTAAACATATGAGATGAGTATATTTTGGGAGTAGTATTGAGCACCGATATGGGGACGAGTTCATAAAAACTCAAGTCTCCATAAACCATGTTGCCAACGTGGGTAAAATGAGTCATACTTTTTAGATGATTCCTTAATGCTATTTAGCATAGACTAGTGGATCCACTTAGTTGAGAGGTCTTACATCCTGGCAAAGTATAAGACAGTTCTGGCAGCGTGGACGAGACGTTATATTATCACATAGCTCATAGTGATGGTTGTCGGTTAGAGAAACCCCTACAGAGTTATATTATGTTTTATTGTATACAAATTGAGTTGTTATTGTATTCTTCAATACATTGAGTTGCTATCTACTGTTTTAAAAGCTTTCCATATATTGCATCTTTTATTGTTGCTTTATTTTTCAGTATCTTGAGTTGAATTGTGTTTCCTTGAGTCAAGTACCTATTTGTTGAGTTGAGCCCCATTTCACTGAGTTGGGTACCTTATCCTTGAGTACTTCTGAGTTGAGTAAGTTTGAGTAGTTTTGAGTATCTTATCCTTAAGTAGTTTTGAGTATCTTTGAGTATTCCTTAAGTTGAGTAAGTTTGAGAAGAGGTAAGTGTGTTTCTTTGCTACTGGTTCAAGCTTATGCTTATGATTTAGATTTCCCCTTACATGCTCGTACATTCCAAGTACTGAGTCATTTGGCCTGCATCGTTTCATGATGCAGATACAGGTTTTCAGGGTCATCAACAGGACCTTTGTTGATACCACATGGAGTTCAAGTTAGCTATGGTGAGCCTCCTTGCTTCTGGAGGATTCATTTACCTCTCAGTTATATCAGTTGTTAGGATGTCGTGGGTCTTGTCCCGACTTCCATGTTTGTCATTTAGAGGCTTCATAGATAGACAGTAGAGTTTGAGAAGTCTGTTTCATTTATTTTGTTAAATGTTTTAAAGACTGAGTTGCCTATTTTTTGCTAGTTGAATATTCTATTTATATTCAGAGTAAATCATTTGTAATTAAGTTCAATGAATTTTATTCAATTTTTTTAAGCTTTGTATGCTTGAGTTAGTGTTTTGCTTGTAGCCAGCCAGGATGAGGGTTCGCTTGGGGACCAGCAATGGTTCTCGAGTGCCGACCACGTCCAGGGTGTAGGCTCAGGTCGTGACAACCAAGGCCCCTTTTTCAGTCCAATTATCCCACCAAATACTGCATTCACCCTCATTAATTCTCCAAATGATGTTGGGTTCTGCTTTCTCTCTTACATTCACAAGAAGTTTCCAAGCTTGAGAATTCCTAGAACACCATTTCTTGGCAACAGTACGGGTTCTAATATAATATTTGGAGTTCATAAAATTTTCCCAAAGTGACGGTTGAGTTCTATATCTCCACCATCTTTTAATACTTAGTGTATTGGATATGTCATGCATATTCCGAATACCAATTCCTTCCTCTTCTTTAGGGTAGCATAGTTTATCCCAAGATCTCCAATGGTATTTGAATCCATCACCCTTGCTACCCCAAAAGAATCTGGCAAAGTGTTTCTGGATAAGATTTATGGTTCCCTTAGGAGGGTCTATGGCAGTGAGAGTGTAAGTAGGAGGAGCTTGTAAAACACTTATAATCAGTACTACTTTTCCCCCATAGGTTAGCATTTTGCCCTGCCATCTATTCAGCCTCTTCACAATTTTGGTGAGCATGTCATCAAAGTAGCAAATCCTCTTCTTTCATATATATATATGGGGCAACCCTAATATGTGAAAGGAAAAGGTTTCTCCATGAAATGTGTACATTTCCTCAATTTGTTGATCCTGTAAGCACATGTTTTGATGTTAGTCAGGAAAAAACTTTTATCAGGATTCACTTTTACCCCAGAGGACTTCTCATATAACTTTATTTGTTTCATAATCATTTTGACAGACTTACTATTGACACTACTGAAAATGAAAATATCATCTGCATAGACTAGATGGTTTATGAGAGGTCTTTTATTGCTCGTACTGAAAAGAGTGAAGCTATCATTGGTAAGTAGGTTATTCAAACCCCTTGAAAGAACTTCAGAAGCCAGAATAAATAAAGATGGAGATAAGGGATCAACTTGATTAAGTCCTTGACATGATGAGAAGAAGCCATTTCTGGATCCATTAATAAGTACAGAGTACTAGACATTCGATATAAGATTACTAACAAGGCTAATCCAATTATTAGAAAAACCAATTTTTTTAAGAACATTTTTCAAAAATTCCCATGAAAATCTATCATATGCTTTAGCCATGTCTAATTTCAAGACAACATTACCACCACTATTAATCTTTGAAATGTTATGAATATATCATGTGCAAGCATGACATTCTCAGTGATGAGCCGACCAGAAACAAAATCACTTTGATCTTCAGAGATAAGTCTAGGAAAAAGAGGATTAAGCCTTTTAGAAATGATTTTAGAATTGATTTTATTAGTGAAGTTACTAAGACTAACAGGTCTTAAGTCAGAAAAAGAAGCAGGATTGTCAACCTTAGGAATTTAAGCCAGACAAGTGTGAGTATAAAATTTTGTGAGACTTTTACCTTTGAAGAATTCCATGACGAAATCAATGATATCATGCTTAATAACAGTCCAACAAACCTGAAAGAATTTACCATTATATCCATTAGGGCCAGCTGCACTTGTTAGGCTCATACTGAATATGGCTTCCTTGATTTCCTCTTCATCAGGCATCCTGTCCAATAATTCATTATCTTCTGCATTGATCAACGAAGGAATGCAGTTCATTAAGGACTGATCTGTGGTAGGTTGATCCAGATTGAACATGCTTTTGAAATGTTTGATAGCAGCTTTTATAATTCTTTCCTCTCCTTGGATCCAATTGCCTTGATGGTTTTTGATTCTGTGAATACTCAACTTATTCCTTCTGATCCTCAAGATACTGTGAAAGAACTTGCTATTGCAGTCACCCTCTTTAAACCATTTGATGTGAGCTTTCTGTCTGTAGATTGAATCTTGCATGTTGATCCATTTGATGTACTCAACGTGTCCTTTGTTGAGATCTTCGCTGCTTTGTCCAGTATTGTGTAGAAGGTCTAGTTCCTCCAACTCTTAGATTTTATGCTCGCAGATCCTTACCTGATCATGAACATCACCAATGGATTCTCTAGACCACTGACTTAGTTTTTTACTGAGAGTTTTAAGTTTACACTGTAGCTTCCACATAGCATTTCCAGTTATATCCATGTTCCATGATTCCTGGACAATATCTAGGAACTCCTTATGATCTGTCTAAAAATTAAGGAACCTGAAATATATAATGTAATCTTTTTAATCAGAATGACACTTCATATGAAGAGGTATGTGGTCAGATCCAGTTCTGATTAAATGTTTGATAGTATTAGTAGGGAATCTTTGATTGCATTGGTCATTGATCAGCACTCTATCAAGTCTCTTCCATATTCTTTTGTTAGGACTTCTCTTGTTACACCAAGTAAACTTGGGCCCTGTGAACCCAACATCAGTCATCCTACAAGTTTCCATAGTGCTAATGAAGTCAAAACATCTCTGAGCCGTACGTATTCTACCACCTTGTTTCTCCTCTGAATCCATTATGTCATTGAAGTCACCTCCAATACACCATGGTCCATTTATGGTGTTGCTAATACTCTCAAGGCTATCCCATATATCTCTCCTATCCTCTAGAGTGCATTTAGCAGCATAAACAAATGTAATGACAGTATCAGATATGCCCTTATTTTTGTATTGTATGGTCAAGTGTTGTTCTTCATTGGCTAATACCTTGATGTCATCTAGGTGGCTGCCATTGGTATTAGCCAAACAATGTTGAAATCCCAAAAAAAAATTGTATCCTTCAATCTTGTTCATGTTGACAAAAGGCTCCATAATTGCTACAAAAGCCACCTTGTTAATTTTGACAAGTAGTTTGAGTCTGTGAATGGACTTCTTAGACCTTACCGCTCTAATATTCCAAAATATAGCACTAATCATGGATTACAAATGAAGGGTTGGTTTGTTTTGATCTTTTCCTCTAATAGAAGATTTAGATCTTTCATTGGTTTTCCTTTCCTTGCTTCTATGGCATTTTCTTCCTCTTTTCTGTTCATTGTCTTCCTTGTTGTTTATGCTCTCTCATTTTCATCGTTTTGCTGAGTAGTTTGTGAGTCTCCACTATCATTATACTTCTCTTCTGTGCCAGAGAAATTGTCAGTAGCTATTTCATTCTGTGCGTGATCATTACCACCATCGGGATCAGGGGTTCAGTAGATTTGTTTACAATTTTGTTCATTCCAATGTCCACAACTAATTGGATACCCTTCATATTTTTTAATTCTGTGGCCAAATTGGTAGAAGTGTCAACACTGTTCACCTCATATGTGTTTTACCTTTACTTTGATGTTGTTCTGTAGTATCTTCCTGTTCTTTGTTTGAAGATTGGAGTGTATCTGTTACCTTATCTTCAAGATTGCATCCTGTCATTTGTGCATTATCCCTTCCCTCAACATTGATGTCCTTCTTTCCAACAATTTTCACTACATCATTAGTATCATCATGTTGATTTTTGTCACCATTAATAGTGTTCCTTTGTAGTTCACTATTTTTTTCTTTTCTTCTGTTCATGTATGACATAGCAGGTTTGAAGGTTACCTTATCCTTCTTTCTTGGCATCTTCTTCTTAGTCCTTTACTTTTTTTTGCTTGTTACTGTTGGCATTTATTATCTTCATGACAGAAGGGACATTCTCCGAGTTGTAATTGCCTTCCATAGTAGCCTTACTCTGACTAGAATCAACATGTTCGTTTTTGTGTTTTTGATTGTCATGTTGATCATCACTTTTTTCATATTTTTGGCTGCCATGTTAATCATCACTTTTTTCGTGCTTTTGGCTGTCACATTGATCATTTTTTTCAACAATCTTGTTGTTATCCTCAGCTTGCTCGTCACCATTTCGATTGTCCTTTTCAGCCTTGTCTTATTCAGTCGCTCTTATTCTTTCCAAAACCCTGCAGTTCAGCTTATTATGCCCCAATTTCTTACACTGTATGCAATATTTTGGTATTTTCTCTTACTCAATTTTCTGGGCATATCCTTTGAGCAGATAGTTTTCATCTTCAATTCCAACCCAAATGCTATCGGGGAGTTTCTTTAATAGATTAACTTCCACTCTAACTTTTGCCATACTTGGTCTAGTTCGACTATTGGTAGTCATGTCTAGAATTAAGGGGTACCTATTTGGCTCACAATTTGTTTGACTGCCAGTTATGTATATGATAAGGAATTGAGGGAAGTAAGACCCATACCGAAGCAATAGGCAAATCTTCATCGGGTTTAAAGTAAGCTGACCATTTCTGAAGCCACATTACCATTCCTTCAATTTCTATCACTCTCTTGAACCATACTATGTTGAAATCATCTTCATTGGTGAAATCGAGAAATACATTTTAGTTGTCATAGACTCCAATTTTTGCTGAACCCTTAACCGGAAAAAGTTTTTTGAATCTGGACCTTATCTTCTCAATTTGGGGTCTTGGTTTAAGGAATTTTCCGACAATCATGAGTCGATATTCCGCTGCCATTACACCATAGTAGTCTGTCGCCTTAAAGATAACCGTCGGCATCCCACTATGGGTCGATTGTTTTGCTATCACTGTTTCTCTAATTTGTCTAACTCCAAAGCTCTGTGTTTTGGATGAGGCCGCAATTATGTTAGCATAAGATGGTGGATTTGGATTATTGGGATTTTTAGAGTTGATCGGAGGGAATTGTTCTAGGTTTTGAAGGAGGTTACCGTTGTATGGCGCCATACGGAGGAAATGTTACCGTTGTATTCTTAAGAGCTGAATGTACGGAGAGAGAATTTTGTTTAGGTGAAACTTTATATTTTAATTTGATGTTTTTCGTTTCTCATCGAGTTTTAATGGATTGCACATTATATATTTTCATTAGTAAAGCAAAATAACATATTCTTAAAATGACTTGGCAATGTATCACACAATGCATTAGATCATATACAATGGTAGTGAATTCTCCAGTTTTTCAAACTATGTACGTATCTGTTAAGATCTATAGGCAAGAATGCAGCAACCCTAGGCAATGAAGAATCAGTGTGAAGTTATGTACCAAGTATGAAAGACAATAAAATTGAGCATGAATCATAATCTGAAAGTAATTAGGTAAAGGAGTGAAGAACAAACTGAGTGTAATGACCTACTCTTGAATCTAGCAAGCAAACACTAATCAAACAACAACCTACCCGGCCCCCCATAAGCTCGGTAGATATAAACAATAAACAATACTACCTACTTGATCCCTCATAAGCTCGACATGTGTAATTCAATATATATACCCCTATTGTTAATACTATATCCTCATAGACAATCAGTACGTCTCAATAACCCCTTAGGCAGTGCGTGTATCACCCCGAAGGCAATCATTAAGCGTTGATATCCCCTTAGGCATAACATAAAGGCATTTCTTCTGTCAACACATGAATAACTTAACATGGAAATTATTATGGCATCCATATCATATGAAAAAATCGATATCATTTAATATATAACTTGCATGAAACATAAAAAATGCATGCATACATTTACATTAAAACATCTTGTCACCTTACCTTTTACATTAACCTATTTTAAACAACTATTATTATTTTTTATATGTTATTATTTATTCAATTTCAACAAAACCGAACATACTAAAACATTGATTGCAAGTCATATAAGTTGCATACTCTCATTTGTACCATAAATCATATTCATTGATATAGTACTTATCAAGTTATATGGAGTCATTAGTGATAATATTCGAACTCATTCTTAATCCATTTCCCTATTTATCATTCAACCCATTGATTAATTTATATCTCTAACTCATAAATTGATTACAAACTCTCATGTCACTGTCATAACGTAAGGTGGAGTTATTATGGCCATTTTACCACTTAAACACACTTCTAACTCACACCATATTTATGTTATAGTTTCAGTCCCCTCTAGATCATCTTGTTTGTTGATTCAGTTATTAAGGATATTTAAATAATATAGTTAATTTATATTAACTCCTAAAAGTTAGGCTTTATAAAAAAAATCCCAAAAAAACTTTTCTACAATAATATTTTCCTTTTATTAAATTGTTTTATATCATAATCAATCAAACTACTATGCACCTGAAACGGTTTATCTAAACACTAAATGGTAATTGAAAAAAAAAAATCTTGTCTTAAATTTTATAGGTTCAATATCGACTCATTGTTTAGTTCATCTTGACGAATTTAAACTTAATCAAAGTATAGCCTAAATAGGTTACAAGCCCCCTTTATTTACTGATATGTTAAAACACATTATAGTATTCTCATGTTTATTCAACTCAACCCTCATTTGAATCTTCTACCTAAAACAAAGTAAATTAGAATAAGAATATATGATATAAAGAGTAGCACAAAAACATCATTTTCTAGATCAATGAATACCCACACCATTCTAGTAATTTTACATGTTTATAATGTTAATTAAGTCTCAATTGTGTCATAGTACAAGTTCTCTTCATTAAATGTAGATTGTATTAACTTAAATAATCTTGGACCATTTTTTATATAAGCCATTCTATTAAATGTATACATTGTTTAAATTCTACTTAAATTTACAAAATAACATGGTCAAACAATGCATTAAATTTGAGGATAGATTTTCATAGCTTCGAGCGTAGCTCATCAAAAAAAGCATTTAATATATCATACAGATTGTACCCCTTTGTGACTTGTTAATTACAAGGTTGTATATGTAGAGGTTGATAAAATAATAAAGATTGCAAGGGTAAATAAGTTATTATTTCCTTTACTTCTACTATATAATCCTTACTTCATCCTTTGAAACTACACAAGAGATGTACATTTTTCTTAGTTTCTTCCGCCTGGTTCTTCTGTATTTTGTGAGTACAACTTAATTTAGACATATGATGTGTTTTATTAGTGAACTAATTCCATGTTTCAAGTTCTTCAATCAATAAACTTAACATGTCTATATATAACTATTTTCTAGGTTGATATGGTGCATATATATATATAATCAATCTCTATTATATATTTTTTCCTAAATTTAAACATATAATTTTTTCTGTATTTGCATCTTATGTATTTGTTTTTCTTTCTTGCAGTGATCTATGGCTACACCAAAGGGTAAAACTTCTACCTATAGAAGTGATGAACAAGAAATTGATCTCAATCTCACACTTGGTGGCCTTTATAATACTGAAAATCCTAACGAAATTTCAGTGCCTCAACCTTTTTCACAAATTATAGCATCAGTTGCCAACAATCCTGCATTTCAGCGGGCTATTGAGATTATAAGATCTGAGATGAATAACAACTCAAAAGATATGCCTGAAATTAATGGTATAGTGTATATCCATTTTTCTACATTTTGTTGGTCTTACCTTATTTTAGGTTGTTGCACTTTTTTCATCTTGTTTATGCCTTCTTATGCTCTTTCCATTTTTTTTAATTCCTGCCTTCCGCTTTTTGGGGGTAGAAGGCAAAAAGAAAACGTAGGGGAGGGATAGAAGACTGAATTTAGCTGACAACCCTAGTCAACGAGCTTAAAAACTTTCTCCTTTCTCCGATTGTTTTTTATTGGTCGTCAACCACCAACTAAATCTATACATTTTCACTACTCGTACATGCTTGACCTACTTAAACTGTATTGAGGAAAGTGTTTTGTTTCAATCAATCAAGAATGTCTTCCCTATGTTCCACATATTTATTTACTCTATAGGTCTTAATCCCTTTAAATTTCTTTTTTTTATTCTCTTGTAGTACTGGAGTCTACATCGTACACCCCTGAGAAAGGTAACTCAATAGTTGTTCCTCCGAAAATTACAGAGAAGAGAAAAGCAACTGGTCCAACTTTTGTTCCAAAAAGCAATGGAGAATCTGCTATCAAATTCAATGCGGAAAAGGGTAAGTCGATTCTCTTACCAGAAAGCCATGGAGAAAAGCCATCAAAGAAAGTTAAGAATTCTGATGAAGTATTGGATAAGGGTAAGTCAATTGAATTACCAGAAAGCAATGGAGAAAAGGCGTTAAAGAAAGTTAAGAATTCTGATGAAGTATTAGATAAGGATAAGTCAATTGAATTACCAGAAAGCAATGGAGAAAAGCCGTTAAAGAAAGTTAAGAATTCTGATGAAGTATTAGATAAGGATAAGTCAATTGAATTACCAGAAAGCAATGGAGAAAAGCCGTTAAAGAAAGTTAAGAATTCTGATGAAGTATTAGATAAGGATAAGTCAATTGAATTACCAGAAAGCAATGGAGAAAAGCCGTTAAAGAAAGTTAAGAATTCTGATGAAGTATTAGATAAGGATAAGTCAATTGAATTACCAGAAAGCAATGGAGAAAAGCCGTTAAAGAAAGTTAAGAATTCTGATGAAGTATTAGATAAGGATAAGTCAATTGAATTACCAGAAAGCAATGGAGAAAAGCCGTTAAAGAAAGTTAAGAATTCTGATGAAGTATTAGATAAGGATAAGTCAATTGAATTACCAGAAAGCAATGGAGAAAAGCCGTTAAAGAAAGTTAAGAATTCTGATGAAGTA
>JAJONQ010061398.1:0-12789 GCA_036250385.1 Solanum microdontum
AAAATGATATTAAGTTAAACATGTAAGATATATATTCTTTTTTGAAAATATATTAATTAATAAACATATGTTCTTAACTAATATTATGAAAAAATTATTGATTTATATTTTTTCAAATTAATATATTTCAATTGAATTGATCATAAAAACTAAAAGTATGAAGTTTCTACGAACATCGTAAAATGGATGCTTGATAAAAAGAATAGTATATAAATAAATGTTCGACAAAAAGATAATGTATCAAGTCTAATTAAAAATGACTTGCAATCTGAATTCAATATTACTAAAACAAATGAAATTGAAAATATAACATAAGTTATAAATGCAAAACAAAAAATTTAACATAATACTCTTATAGCAAATTCAACATAGCATACATAAATATGATTTATTTATTATTTTTTTAAAAAGAAAACGTAAGTTTATAACTTTACTTAACAATAAATTCTATTTTAATTTAAAAATTATAATACTAAAAAAATTATGCTAATAAGAGAATAAGCATGGCATAAAGAATTAATATGAAAAAATTACATAGAATCACATGAAGTAAGGTTGAGAATGAGAAGAAAATCAAATATAATAATATAAAATACAAAATAAATTTTAGAATAATAAAAATAAAAATTGAACTTAAAATAATAGAAGTACAAAAATTAAAAAAGAAAAAAAGAAAAATAGATTTTAAAAAAAAGAAGTTAAAAAGTAATCAGGTCGTAATTACACCAGGTAATTACCAGCAATTCACAACCTCTGCCTGTGAATTGTAGAGTCTAATTACACGCTGCCAATTACAACAATTACCTACTCACCAAGTAATTACCTGTCCAACCAAACAGGACAGAGAAAGTAATTACACACAATTACACCCAATCCAATTACCAGGGTGTCCTTCCAAACAAGCCCTTACTAAATTTTAAAGAATATTCTTGAACACTCATACCTCCTTGACGAAGGTTGAGAAATTCGTCCACCTTTATTTCCATCTTCTCTCGGGGAAAGAACCTATCAAGGAATGCTTTCTTGAACACCTCCCAATATATGGGACTGATGTTTGCGTAATCAACGACACGTCTTACAGTTCAAGTGTCTAAGATCGTGCAATAGTATAATAACACAATTGGGATCATCCCAAGGGAGTGGTTTTGAGAATTTATAGAAAAATAAAATTTCGTTCTAACTAGTCGTTGCTAAAGACATTATAGATTAATCACATTGTAAATAAAAAGGGGTGACACGAAAGTGTCAATTATCAATGGGTGTTTTAACACAAGTTAGCAATTTTTTTCAAGATTAACAAGAAAATCTAACAACGAAAGGGGGATTCCTGGGATGTGACCGAAATACGGGTTAATCTAATGTATTGGGTACATGCTTTCGATAGAAAATTTATAGACTAATAGTGACTAGGCTAAGCTTTATGTGGAAATAAGTTCTCTCTCGAGCAACTTACCCCGTTTCAAATAGGTTCCTCTCAGACACCCAATTTCCGTATGAAGACCAGCCTACGCCTTACCCCACTCACTCTCTCAAGTTGAGTGTTAGGATATGGGACTAGGGCTCACCCTCTCGGGTTGAGCCTTATGTCGACCAACTCCTTAGGCCATCAATCTAATGGTCTTGGTTTCACGACTTCTCTCTCTCGCAAGCCGAAAACACATGAGTGAACTACAAATCCATTAGATTCAACCACAACTACTAGATGAAATCACCATTCAACTACATATAAACTATCAGTAAGCATGACCCAACAATTATCTTAACCCATATTAGCTAAATCACACCCCAAGAATTGGGGTTTTTAGCCACACATCAAGAGATTAGACATTTATACCTTCAATGATGTTGAAATCAAATAGGTATGAAGATTTAAGTCTCAACTTAGGCAAAGAGTGGTGAATCCAAGAGACCCACTTCCAAATTGAAAAAGATGAAAACCCTCTTGAACTTAGAGTACAAAAATCTCCCAAAAAATCTATCTCAACTTGATAATCTAAAAACTAAGTAAAAATGTAAAACTAACTCCTATAGAATAAAAATCGAACTAGTATTTATAGTTTTTAGAAAATGTGCTACGAAGGATCTGTCGGTGACGTTAGTGAGAATCAATGATGCATTCGGCGTTCCGCCCTTTGGTCTACTTCGTCGCCTTTCATCATTTGCCTTCAGCATCTTTGTGTCCTAGATAATTTAGCGATGTAGCACTGCTTCGCAGAGGCGTTCGGCGACTCGCCGACTGCTCTTCTTCATCACCGATTTTATCCTTTTCTTCAGGACTCAGTACGCTGGAACAAAAGGTGAATATGCAATTTATTGGCAGTTCGGCGAATGTGTTCGGCGATTCGTAGACCTTCTTTTCTTCGTTCATTCAGCTTCTTTTTGCTCCTTTTTGGTAAGTGCTATCCATGCCTTTCCTCAAACTTTAAATACCTAAAACTTAAAGGTTTTCATCAGATATTAAGATAAAAAAGCATTTGAGGACACAATTTCTATTAAAATAGAGCCCTAAAAGAGTCCAATTTGTGGACTCATCAGAGACCCGCTTCTACCGGCCTATTCCTCTTCCATTGAGTGAACCACACTTGGGCCACATCCTTCAATTGGTAGGCATCTAGCTCTACTTTCTCTACAGAAGTCACCCCCATAGCATCAATTATCTTGTAGACCTCTTCCACAAACTCTTGGGGATCTTCGCCCACTTCAGAACCAAAGAACCTACGAGGGTTCATTCCTGTAAAATCTCTCAACCTTGAAGCCACGTTCTTCACATTGGGGTTCACACGGGTCCCAATATCTCTATTGGCTTGGTCCGTTATAGCTTGAGCTTGAGTTGTCATGGCTTGAGCCTGAACTGTCATAACTTGGGTCAATGTTTGCAAAATTGACCTAATATCCACATCCGTCATAGCCGGAGGATCAACCGGAGCTTGCTCATCTTGAGGAGCTTGGTTTCCTTGAGGAATTCCTTGAATCACATTCTCCTCTTCCGCCCTTCTAGCATTCACCCTTTGTGTATTCATTTCCTGAAGATACAAAAGAAGGGTTAGGAAAAGGACTTCATAGAGTTAAAACTCCAAGGCACGACTAAAGAGTAATGAAAAAAGTGGAATTTCCTAAACATCTTATAGCCTCTTATTAATAAATGTGGCGCACTTCACACTCATGAACAAGACTCTACTAGACGTGGTTAATGAGACATCAACCTATAATCATTCTACACCTTGTGCTCTGATACCAATTTTATCACAACCCAGGGGTATCCCCTAAATGTAACACGACATACTTGAACCCAAAGGGGTCTCATACAAGACCATAGCATATCATAAACATAAGTAATAGAAATGGTGCGGAATTTGAAACTTTTTACAATCAAAGTCTTTTCATAAAATAAAAATAGAGGTCTAGACATTGTCTCAATAACCCTCTAATACAATCGAGAATCAATAAGGATCACTACCCTTTTCAACATAGTCTCAAAAGAGAAAGTACGATAGAAACTATAAAAGAACAACTCTCATCCCCGAACCATGAGGACTCACCAAAAGCGTGGAGAATAGTCAATCCATGGTTTGATCAAGAAGGAAGCACACCTAAAAAACCAGGCCCTACACTTATGGAAAATGTAGAAAAAAATGGGTTAGCACAAAAATGTACTAAGTATGGAAGTCATGCATAAAAATCCTTAAAACATGCAAAAAGGGACAATTTAGTTGAAACCATGCTCTTTATCAACTTTAAGAGTCATCATGCACATTTAGTGTAAATACATAAGTCAAACCATTTCATAAGCAACCTTAAGCTATACTTGTGCAATGTGTAGACAAGATCACATAATCCTATCTAATACTAAGTACCACTTTAGGCCACCATAATCATGTATATCATACCTTGACCTCATCCATAGCCAACACTCATAGACAAGTAAACATTCATGTTGATAGCTTGCAATAAGTAAAGTCACTCTTAGCAACAATCCATATCATACATGAATAAATTCATATATCTTCATAGCATAAGGAACCACACCATAACCCCTTTATAAGTCTACTTGTGCAATGTATAAGTGAAGTCACATAGCCCCACTCACACTAAGTAAAGCTCATTAAGAAGTCATAAGTATAGTTCATGTTCATGTTCATGGATCATATCAAACATGCATTAACTCATAAAACATCAGGTCATAAGAGAAACATACCACAACCACTCTCAAAGCCTACTTGTGCAATGCACGAATGAAATCTCATACCCCAATTCATACTAAGTAGAGCCTCTTGAGGAACCATAGCACATAACTCATGTTCTTCTTCATAGTTCATGATTATTATTCTTGTTCATTTCATAGTTTATGTTCTTATCATGTAGGGAAATAGACTTAACCGACATAGACAATGTGAGCTGTATGGAATCCGGTGTCATGCCCCCACACCGAAAAGAGGTGTCCAACTTGCCTAAGGTAGAACTAGTTTGTTAGCTTAGGTGGATCCACTAGATAAAGACCTATGTGGGCACATAGTTATGGGATAAGGAGATTTCAACTAGAAACCCAGACTAACTGAGGTAAAAGGTTTCCATCTCATGAGAAAACTTTTTTGGGAACCCAGACTAACTGGCGTAAAAGCTTCCATCTCATATTCGTATCCACTCGGTGCTAAGTATAATTCAATTTAATATTCATGTTAAGTCTTTACTTAAGTTCATGTTCATGAAAGAATGCCCTAGCACTCAAACCAACATGGTATCATGATAGCTCATAAATTAATTAGGTGAGAATGACCTTTCAACCTTAGAATCATCAATATGTAAGTAAACCTTTCACATCATGTTCATGGTGTGTTCATGAGAATAACGTTTCAATTAACACAACAACATTATCATAGTCATAGACATTTCATGCTTAATCATGTGTAAGGGTATGGGGAGAATGATCTTTCAACAATACCACAATTACACAATAGTGATAGGATCTTCACCTTCTAAGTGAATCATAAGCTCATACACAATCCTTATCAACATGTACAAACTCTCATAATTTACCCTTCAAGGTTATGAATCAAACTAAACCCAAACATCTCGAATTACTACATTAGATAGGGGAATATCATGATTCAATTACTCAATCAATATAGACATAATCAATTGACATGCTTCTATAATCAATCAATCCACATCATAAATACACTGTTTAGTATCATAGGGGATTAATGGGTTCATGGAGTGATTTCATCAAAAATCAATAATAAACCATCAATTTAATCATAATTCATTATAAATAAACCATTGAATCATTTTGAAATAGAACACATGACTTAGATTGAAACCCTAGCTTTTGGGGGAAATTGGAAGCTTTGAAATCAACTTCTGAAGGGACTCTATGGGTGGAAATTACCCATAGATGAAAAGCCACCATACCTCATGAATATTCCTCATGAAATTGAGTGGAAAACTTGAGTTCTTGATCACTAGACCTTGACTTCTTCTTGTTCAATGGAGGTTTTATAGAGATAAATATTGGAGACGGGAGTCGGTTATGATTTTGAGTCTTGTGTGTTATGAAGTAAAATAGGGTAGTTAATGGTTTAAAAATACGTATATAAGTGTAATTAAACAATATAAACCGTCCATATACTAAAATAAATAAAATAGAAATTACCTTGACTTACCTTAGGCCGAATCTGATGTAGCATTGCAGGCCACATCCACGACCCCCACCCACAGGGAGTGGATGGACCCACGGACCATAGTGGTCACTCGTGAGTTGGGGTCTGCAGCTCCTCATCTTGGCAAACCCCAGTCCTCACTGACGTCACCTCACCCATAGAGCGTGGGTGGGTCCACGAACCGTAATGTAGGTTCGTAGATCAGACAGATTTTGGCAACGCAAGGGGAGGTATAGCCTTAACCCATGACCCCCATCTATGAGGCATGGGTCCACTCACGGCTCGTTGGTGCCCATTACGTGGATAGGCTACCTTGTTGACAGCTTTTTGGGCTATCTCAAGACCCTCCTCAAGGACCCTTGGTTGGTCCTTTGGGGAGTCATGCCTTGACGTTTAAACCCAAAAACACCTATATTAATTACCAAAGGTCATTATATGATTCTAACATTTTTTGTTAAACCCCATTTAGTCTACTAGAGTACTTATTAGACTCTAGCTTAGTTTACTAGTTTCTGGAGTGGTACACAAATGGATTTGAGAAACACACGACTTTGAATAAGTTCCTTATGAAACCGTTCTGTTGTATGATTTAGAGTATGAAAGAAGATTATTTTCTTAAATGTCTGTAGTCCCTTATTTATTGAAGTGGGGTACTTACAACCATAAATAAGATCCTACTGACATGGCTTCATAGACAACCAAGGACACTTGAACTCAATACTTAGATACCTAGTTTGTCATGCCTAGAGCCTACACCCTGGTTGTGGTCGACACTCGAGAATCATTGTTGGTCCCTAAGCGAACCCTTGGCCATATTGACTACTTAGTTGTAGACTTACTCAAGCGATAAAATGCTAAAAGAATAAATATTTGAAAATTTAAACTCAAAAAAAATACTCAACTAAAACTGCCTGTAAAATACTCAACAATACAAGTAAAATAGTTTTGAAAAAACATCTTAAGGAAAAGTATATACTGAAAGACTCCTCAACTCTATCTATATATGAAGACTCTAATGTTTTATATGAAGCCTCTAATGTTTAAGATAGGTGTCGGGACAAGACGCACGATGCCTAAAAACAACTAAACTGAAAGTAAATGTGAAGTACTCCAGAATACAAGGAGGCTTACCATAAGCTAATCGGAGTGTAGAGTGATCTCAGGGATGCGCTTTTTGATGATCCTAAACAGTTGTATCTGCATTATAAAAGGATGCAAGTCTAATGACATCACTACATCGAATGTACAAGTATGTAATATGGCCGAATAAATAAATACTAAACTAAATAATTGAAATAGATAAAACACACTACAAAAGGAGCCCCAATTACCAACAAAAAAATTTGTTGGTAAATTGATCAAATTGGTTGGCAAATTGAGTTACCAACCAAATGACAACTTATATTAATCCATTGCTAAAAGGCTCGTCGGTAAATATTACCAACCGATTTTAATTTGTTGGTAAACTTACCAACCAAAAATCAGTTGGTAAACACCCAAAGATGTTGTTACAAAATTTTGAAACATGAGCCTGAAATTTCCGTTGGTAAATTCACCAACTAATTTTTGGTTATTATAGCGTTAGTACCTTTACTAACAAATTGAAAAAGAGTTAGTAAATATGTTTCTTCATTATTCAATTTTGTTGGTAATACATTGGTAATTATTGTAACAAATGTTATGTTGGTAATTTACCAATAACTTTTAAATAATTTTTTTTTGGTTTCCCATCCAGTGTCTGGTACTCACATTGGACCCCGACTAAATCCAGATTCACACTGGGAAGTCCCACATTGGTGGGGTAAAGCACTCCCTAACAAAGGCGACTGCGTACCCAAGGGGAATCGAACCTGAGACCTCTTGGTTAAGGATGAAGGAGTACTTACCACTCCACCACAACCCTTGTTGGTAATAAATTTTAAATACGTTAGAATGATTATTATTTTTTCTAATAAATTTACTAATTAATTGTTAGTTTGTTCATAATATATCATTAAAGTTCAATGTTAGGTTAGTAATTGATTGACAATATGTTCAAACTATTATTAATTGAATGATTATTCTATAGTAAAGTATTTATTAATTTATTGCATTTAAAATTCTAAGAGCACGAATATAAATTCAAAAATATTAATATCAATTTTATAAATCATATTTGAATGAAACAATGCAAAATCTATGATAACAAGTTAAATTAATCTCAATATGACACATCATTATATCAAAAAATTTAATTTGAACACGTTTACGAAAAATATTGACCAAATCTAAATTTTGCCCAAAACTTAAAAGTTAAAACGCCTAACAGCAGAAACTAAAAATGGAAGCCTCAAAACATGAACCAACCATACTATTAGATATAAAAATGACCTTCCGAAGCTAATCGCGCTGACATAATTCTCATCAGAGCACATTTACAAAAAATGTTAAGGAAAGTCAAATTTTGGCCAAAAGTTAAAAGTTAAAACGCCTAACATACAGAATATGAAAACCTCAAAATCCAAACCAACTGTCCTATAAGACGAAAAATGACCTTCCAGATCTAACCGCACTGACGAAATTCAAATTTGAGCATGTTTGTCAAAAGAATTAACCCAATGCAAATTTTAGCCAAAAGTTAAAAGTTAAAACGCTTAACGACACAAACTGAAAGTAAAAGTGTCAAAACCCGAACCAACCATCCGAAGAGACCAAAACTGAACTTATATGGCTAACCCCGGTGAAAAAATTTCAATTCGAGCACGGTTACCAAAATTATTGACTAAAGTGAAATTTTTGCCAAAAGTTAAAATTTAAAATGCCTAACAGCACAAACTAAAAATGGAAGCCTCAAAACCCGAACCCTCTATCTTATTTCATCAGAAATGACCTTCCCTATCTAACTGCACTGACAAAATTCTCATCTGAGCACAATAATCAAATATATTGACCAAAGTTAAATTATGGCCAAAATTTATAAGTTAAAACACCTAACGGCACACACTAAAAATGAAAACCTCAAAACCCGAACCAATCATCCTATTAGATAAAAAATGACCTTCAGAGTTAATCAGGTTGATAGAATTCTCATCCGAGCAGGTTCACAAAAATATTGACCAAAGTCAAATTTTGGCCAAAACATAAGGTTTAAAACACCTAACAGCATAAATAAAAAATGAAGCCTCAAAACTTGAACCAAGCTCCTGTTAGATCAAAAATGACCTTTCGAAGCTAATGACACTGACATAGTTCTAATCTGAGCACTTTTACCAAAAATATTGACCAAAGTCAAGTTTTGGCTAAAATTTAAAAGTTAAAACGCCTAACGACACAAACTGAATATGAAAACCTCAACACTAGACGTTGATTTACCAAAAATTTTAACTTCAATTGGTAAATTTAACAACTATTCAAATATAAGTTAGTAATTAGTAATTTACCAATAAATTTTATCACAATTGGTAATAGTTAATATACAACTAGACATTCATATATAATATTAACAACTAATAATTAATATGTTGGTAAATTTTTACCAGTGGATTAATGATTGGTTGGTATATTACCAACTATTTTAATGATGTTAGTAATTTACTAACTACAATCTTTATTCGTCGGCAAAATTTCTAACTAATTGGATATTGGTTGGCAAGTTTACCAACAAATTACATTTCGTTACTAATTTTCCAACACATTTATATTTGGTTTGTAAATTTAGCAACACAATATTGTCGTTGGTAAATGTTTGGTTAGTAATTCATTGGTAATATGTTAATAAATAATATAAACAATTTTTTTTTGTCAAAATTACCAACAAAACGTGTGCATTAGTAATATTTCAGTTGGTAATCCATTGATAGAATGTTGCTAAATTTTGCGCCATTTTTTCCCGCCGTATTTACCAACTAAAATACTTAGTTAGTAAGATTTTTGTCGGTAATCTGTTAGAATTTTGTTGTAAAGTCACTTGATCTCAATGCTTAGATACCAAGTTTGTCATTTCCCGAGCCTACACCCTGGTTGTGGTCGACAGTCGAGAATCATTACTAGTCCCTAAGCGAACCCTTGGCCATAATAACTACTTAGTGGTAGACTTACTCAAGTTCTAAAAGCCTAAAAGAATAAATATTTGAACATTTAAACTAAAAAAAAATACTCGACTCAAACTGCCTGTAAAATACTCAACAATACAAGTATAATAGTTTGGAAAAAACATCTTAAGGAAAAGTACATACTAAAAGACTCCTAAATACAACTAAACTGAAAGTAAATTTGAAGTCCTCCAGAATACAAGGAGGCTCATCAAAAGCTAATTGGAGTGTAGAGTGATCCCAGTGATGCACTTTTTGATGATCCTAAACACCTGTACCTAGATCATAAAAGGATGCAAGTCGAATGACATCACTACATCAAATGTACGAGTATGTAATATGGTCGAATAAACAAATACCCAACTGAATGACTGAAATAGATAAAACATAAAATCAACGTAATGTAAAGGATTAAGAAAATGAAATCATTTAAAATGTACAATAATACTTACTCAACTCTAAACCTCAACATAATAAGTGATATACAAAAATACACTTTAACTTTATTGGAAGATTCTCCAACCGAAGACTATCACTCTGAGCTAAGGGATGATACAACGTCTAATCCATGTTGCCTGAACTGCCCTATATAATGCTAGGATATAAAATACCTCAACAAAGTGTATCCACTAAGCTCTGCCAGAAGGCACTAATGATTCATCTAAAAGGTATGATCTTGTATTCATGTGGACAAGACATAGTTTATGAGGGTTGTGAGTTGTCTGAACTCTAACCCATATCGGTGCTCAATACTATTCTTAGTAATATATACTCCTACTCAAATGTATAAAAATATTAGTTTTTATTTGGGTTTAGATAATTGCTCAAATTATCCTCTGAAAAGAGGTAACTGCTTTGAACTGTTGCTAAAACTCATAAATCATTTAGAAAACGAGGTTTCTATTTGGTTAATGTAAGAATATATGTTGGATTGAGATAATTACTCAAAAAGGGGCCCCTTTAATAGGTAACTACTGATTACTTAATCTTCCTAAAAACCTTTTAACTTTTCTCGAAGAATCTACTTTCTTTCTTCACATAAAAATGAAACATTTGGGTAACATTTAGTTCCCTATACTCTTTTTCAAGTTGTTCTTTACATCCTCAAAACTCAATTTAAACAATAATATTTTTCTTAAAATATCCTTAATATGAATTCATTGAATACTCAAATAGGGTTCATGCTGAAACATAGTCATGAACAATCAACTCAATAATCACATTTTCCATTGTTTGACAATTCAATGATTTGGAATAGGAATTCAATAATCAACAACTCAAGATGTAAAACCTCCTATCCTAGATAGACCAGAATGCAGATTCCAGAAGTTGCAGATGCCACCGATGGACTGTAGGTAGGGTCCGTGGATGCCCACCTGCAGCTCCTCCCAAGAAAGCGTAGAAAAAAATTGGCTAAGGGTAGACCCATGCCAGGACCTACAGACTGTAGGTCAGACAACGGTCTGTAGTCCAAGGCCGTAGGTCAGACGCCAGATTTCAAGTCCCAGAACACCATTGATGGTTGACCAGGACGGACTGTGGGTCAGTCCACAGACTTTTGGTCAGTTATCTCGGTGGCCCCGACAACTTTTAAGTCAGGGGTCGTTTGGTCTTTTCCTTATGCGTTGGACCCCTAAACTACATAGTTTTGGTCAGTTTAAGCCTAGCAACTTAATTAGAATTTACCCTAGTCAATACATTCTCCAAAATCATCAAGTTGAATGAAAAGAAGGAGAAAGAGTCGACAAACACTCTCCAAGAATGAAGCAAGGTTTTTTTTTGTTTTTGCCCTAAAATAGAAGGATTTCTCTGTGGAATTCGCCAGCACGTATGTGAGATTTCACTAGTGTGTTCCTTTAACCCATTAGGTCCGTAGAATTCAGTTAGATTTTTTATTCTCTATACCATGTTAGACCTATGACTTCTAGAATTTTGGAATTTAAGTTGTGATTCAGCTGTTGCACTAATCCTAATAAGATTATCATGCTTTCATGGAATTGTCTCTTAGTTCTTGCTTGAAACTCATAACCCTAGTTGTGTAGATTCGTTTAGTTTATGAAATACACTTTCTAGGTCAGTTATTTCAGATATGCATGCATCAGTTAAGAACGTTTCATTATCAGTACATAAATTTTGCATTTTCAGTTAGTATTCAGTATTTTGAGCTATCATGTATTACAGAAATTCACTCATAATATGTTAATTATATAATCAATTGGGTATAGTCTTAATACAGAGTGGACTAGGGTTAGTCACGCTCAAGTCCCAAAACTACGTGCCCCCATAGGTTATAAGTCCCCTATGTGGGCATCAATTATAGTAATCACGCCAGTCATACCTTTATACCTCTAGCAGGGTATATTGGATCCTCTCAATTAGGCTTATACATCGGACTCCACATTTATATCATATGGTTTTATGTCGGTTATTAGTAGCTCTCATAGCTATATTATGTTGCATTAACCAGTATATTAGTTACAGCTCAGTATTCAGATTCAGCATGTTATAAACTTGGTCATTGCATTTAGTTATTTTATGTTCAGTATTTTTAGCACAATATCATGTTCATCTTATATCATTGCTCAGTATGCTTTGTTTAGTTATGTATAGTGTTCAGATTTACTCTATCCTGCATACTCAGTACCTTTCAAGTACTGACGCATACGCTACGCTACATCTTCTCGTGATGAAGGTTCACGTCCTTAACTTTCAGATAATGCATAGATCGGTTCTAGATCTCCATTTCAGCAACATCAGTGGTGAGTCCTCATTCTTCGAGGATGATTGATATGATTATCTTTCTAGTTTCAGTGTTTAGTTTTAGTTTTTGCTAGATCTAGCTGGGGCATGTCCTAGCATTTCTAGTCAGTTAGAGGCTTTATTTCAAACATAGTTAGATTCAGTTTTAGCTTTGGAGTTTGATAATACAGTTGTCATTAAAACTCTTATTTAGTATTATATATTCAGATATCGGATGTGTATTCTCCATAATTTTAGTTTATTTCATGTTTAAGCTTCCGCACAGTATGACTATTATGTTGAAAATCTTTAAGTATACTTAT
>JAJONQ010061399.1:0-12480 GCA_036250385.1 Solanum microdontum
AAAAAAAGCTAACTTTTATATCTAAAATTAATATTATAAAAATATTACATAAAAAATAATTAAATATACAAGAGATTTAATTAAAACATACAATTTATATTATGTTTAATTAAAAGTTTTGTATAATGAAATAATATTAAAATATTCAATAAAGTGAATTGGTGTGATGTATAGTGTTACACCAAATTTGGTAACACTATTCACACACCAAAATGGTGTAAAATTTGGTGTTGGGTCCATAACACCAAATAAGCATTTGGTGTTGGGTCCATAACACCAAATAAGCATTTGGTGTAAAATTTAGTGTTGGGTTGGAGATGGTCTTAATAATTCAATAGATTTTAGCTTATTTTTCCCCACTCTCTCCAACTCTGTTGCAGTGACCATTGTGGAGGTTTCTATCCAGTCCACATACTTTTTGGTGTTTGCCGAGATAAGTTTGAACATTATACATCACAAAGAACTGAAGACCATTCATTTGAACATTATACATCACAAAGAACTGAAGACCATTCATTTGAACATTATACATCACAAAGAACTGAAGACCTTTCATCTTCAGGTAGTACCAGATCCAGAACTGAACAATAATGAAAAGTTGATTTTACTTGGGATTCATCCTTTTATCTTCTAAAGTTAAGAACTGAGATCAATTGGCTTATTTTCTCTTTCATTTGTTGTGGAACTTTAATTTTCATTCCTATTTTGGGAATTCTACTTGACGAAGTTTGATTTTTTTTCAAACTTTGTTGCAGAATTGAGAATTTTCTAGTATTCTTTTTTGATTTAAGGTTTGATATATTTCTGCTACATGTTTATTGGGACTATATTAGGAACTGAAACGCCTTCTAATTCTGTTTTAAAAAATCAATTTTGATTTTGTTGGTAGTATGATAGTTGCTGCTTCATTTTATTTTCTATAATTTGTGTTGTTTGTTGTGTGCTTACTTTTGTTGTATTTTGTGGATCTGCCCGTGTTTAGAGATCAGAAAGGCCTTTAGTTTCTGTTTTTAAAACTCAGTCTTGATTTCTTTTTCAATATTTTCTATTATATACAGAGGGTGCTTGGATTGGCTTTTTAAAAATAGCTTATAAGCTAAAAGCTAAAAGTCATAAGTTGGTCATAACCAACTTTTAGTTTTTAGCTTATCTTTGTACTTCTTTTACCTCAACATAAGTGCTTAAAAACATTTTTCTTATCTTTCACAAACACCACAAAAATTAAAAAAGAGCTTACAAGCCCAAAGCACTTGAAATAAGCCAATCCAAACAACCTCTAAGTTGAATTTGTGTGCTTATCTCGGTTCTAGGATAGTCGTTGCTGCTGTTTCATTTAATTTTTTGTATTTTGTTCTATCTGTTTTATTGGGTCTGTGCTTAGGATCATAAAGGCTTATTAATTTTGTTTTAGAAACTCAATCTTGATTTTGTTTCAATGTTCTGTATATGCACCAAGTTGAATTTGTGTGCTTATTAATGATAGCCATTGCTTCTCTGTTTCATTTTTGTAATTTGTGTGTTCATGATCAGAAAGCCCCTCCAATTCTATTTTTAGAACACAATCTTGATTTTGTTTTATAGTTTTCAGAGATAAATGAATACCACTCAATATTACACCCTACCATGTTCCTTCCCTCTAAGACACTAATTGGGTTATAACTGTAGAGTCAAACTTGTAAAGCATTCAAATAAAGTGATCTTTTGTCTTTCAGTTTTCAGAAGGCAATGATTATGTGTGTTCTAGAAAGTTTAGGGACAAAAAGAAAAATGAAAAGGACTGTAACTTTGGGGGCCAATATTGGAGGAAAGTAAGAAAGGTACAACATTAAACCCTTCTATTGCTGACTGTTGGGGTTCTTTTTAATGAAGAGACAATTTTATGATAGGAATTGTAAAAAATGGAAAACTTTTAGCAGAAAGAGTTTTGGTTTTAAAGAAGAAAATATCTTGACGAGAAAATTGAATCTTATACTTTGATTTTTAAATTGATTTTGTCGTTAGTTTTCCAACTGCTTTCTTTGTATATTACAAAGTTACTTGGTACATGTGTTGGTGGGAGGTAGCAAGTAGCCCGTGGAATTAGTTGGGGTGTGCATAAGCTGGCATGGACATCACAATTATCAAAAAAAAGATAAAGATGTGTGTAACGTACCAAAATGCCCTTTGAATCTTTTAGTCTTAAACATGCTATGAGGGGTATCGAAGTTAAAGAGTCGTTAAAATAGAAAGTGGTATTTTTTTAGAAACAAACTGAAAAGGAAAGTAAGACACAAATTGAGACAAAGGAGTAAATGGAAAACAACGAGAATCTACAACCCAAAAATAGTATCAAAATATTAAGAATTCACCATTGCAAAGAGTGAATATGAAAATAATAAAGAGTTCTATTATATTTCACCCACCTCGCCGCCAGTGATATGCAACAGAAACTTATCCTCAAATTCACGGCAAAGCTCAAGTGCTAAGGCTTTGGTACCTTCAGCACTATGAACCATTTGCTCCCCAAGCCTGACCAACTCATCTTGTACAACTTGAGACTTCCCCTGAAGCCTGTAGTAGAAAAATCCCAAGAATGAGTCAACAGATGGCACACCAATCAATCAATCAATCAAGGAAAAAAAAGGGTCATTAGATGACACAAGTAAGCCTAACAATAAAAAAAACACTAACATTTTTCCAGACTCGAGAGAGAATTTGATTAACAAAGAGATTCTATGGATGGAGTAATCGCGAGAAGAAAAAATGAAGGTTTCCTCTACGGTCAAATGTGGAAAAAGCACATCATCTTAGGGAAGTCTTACGATCTTTGATCCCCCGATTCAGCCATGGAGACTCTTTTAAGTATTGCAAAAGAAAGGAATCCAATAACTTTGATAGTATGACTAAAAATATTTAAAAGACTCTTGTAACTTACTACTAGTCTTAGATTAGGTCAGAAAGAACATCGCATCACCAATGATATCAATTATTAGTAGGAAGACAGGAAATAACAAAGAACTTGATTATCCGGATCACTAATGATTTTCCTTTTAAATTTCACGATGTAAATTATCCGGATCTTGCTTAAAAGAACCTATCTTATTGTCTGTATAATCGGAATTCTATGCTACTATCACATCCTCCCTATCTCCTCATCTCCTGATTGTGCAAAAATTAAGTGGCTCATTTAACTTTTCAAGCACTTCTCCACTAGCATCTAAAACAAATAGACTAACACCAATTGCTTATGCTGACCAATAAAAACAATGAAATGGATTGTTAGATTTTCATACAAACTATCAGTAGAAGCATTCAAGCAGGTGAGATTACCCGGAAAGCAAATTCGGAAGTCTGACTTTCATTCTACTGCGTATCTGGTGAGCAAGGGTCTCGACTAAAGCTAACCTACCAAGCTTACTTTGAGGAGCTCCAGTCAATATTGATTTTAAACTTTCACTCTCAGCTCGCCATGCAGTCTCCAATGAGTTATCAGATCCAACACTTCCAGACTGGGCAGAAGCTATAGAAACAGATTGACCAATCAAGGCAACCCACGGGATATCAGCTGTGCCTCGTGGTCCTTGATTTGACAAAAGGGCTTGAACAGCCGCAAGCACTTTCGGCTCTGAAGCTGCTTGATCTATCTTGCTAATCACACCGACAGTTCTAGTACCTAGTGGCACAGAAATAAATCAAACATGTGAAGAGTTTCACATATGAAACAGACAGTGCAAAGATAATGGATGAGCAGCTACAAATAGACAATATCCATTTAGTCTCTTATTTCTGGAAGACACAAATCAATCTGGAATAGATAGACCTACATTCACTATCATACTCCTTCGCAATTCTGATAGCTTTACATGAAGCAACTTCAGGAGCCTGAGCAGCAGAAATTACGACCAGCAATATGGCATCATTGTGCTCAACATATTGAGTCTGTTCAGAAAGGAATCTCAGTAAACACGAAGTCTAAGCTATCTGACAAATTTGGCCATGATATTTACATAGATTCTCACCATTGAATCATCAAGATTTGACTTGTCAACGCCAGGCAAATCAACCAGCTTCAATGGTGGAGCTGTATGCAGTAAAAAGAAAAAGTAGATCAAACGAAAGCCAGGAACACAGCCACGCAAAGAAAGGGAGAAGAAAAAGTCACATGAAACACTAGCAAAACGACAGTTAATCCAATTTAGCAAACATCTCCAGGCAGGAAGTTAACAAAAGTCAAGTAGAGACAACTAACACAACTTACAAAGAAGAGGAATGATAATCTGCTACAGGTGTATCCTCTGTGAAGAAGGCTATGAGGATGCAAGTAACTTGTTCACACACTGCAAATTTACAGCTCAGCTTGGTGCGTATTTTAAATTTATTTGGAAGAAAAATGGTCCATGTCAAACTTCAAAAGATATGCTGCCAAGTCGGAAAAGGGCAGTGCTCCAAATAACTACCATTACACTGTACCAGGGATTCTTTGGTGGATGGATACTTTGAAGGCAAAAAAGAGAACATTTGTAATTTAAAATATAAATGTATCACTTTAGCTTTTTGGTGTAAGAATGAAATGTACAGGAAGTTGAGAGGATGATAGTTCAGTTCATTTCACATGCAGTAAATGAACGAGCTTATTTTTGTATAACTGCACCTCCGGGGCAGCCCCTGGGTATCATTAGCATGTTCTAAATGCTATTTTGATAAATTAGCATGTTTTTGTGCGTCAAGATTATTAATTTCCTATTTGTCTTAATCTTCCACCAATGCAAAAGAATAGTTGAAATTTCCGATAAACCCTAATCCAAGAAAGAAGACTCCAGATAAACAAATAAAAAAGGTGATGTACACAGCATACAAAATCATGATGTAACTACATCATTTGCAGATAAAACAGTCTTGCATGCTCACCCGTGCTTGTTCGTAGCTTCAAATATATTTCATCACGACTCTTGCTTGAAATTTTGCTTAGTCTATCCTGTAAAGAATGTCGAAGAGCACCTGCACAGATGAAACAGAGAAATGTTAATCCAATCAAGGACATAATAACTGGTAGATTTTCATTCACTTGCTCCAAGGGTAAGCTCCTCGCTCATGTAATACCATTCCTCATAAACCCATTAGCTAATTAAGAAGCTTACTTGCAGACACTGGCTGTGATTTACTGTCAATCTGCAAAATGATCGATTTACTGCTCAACGAACTATCTCGTTTTAGATCAATGCATATGGGGGCACGAGTGGCACCGCCTTCACCTGTTGGCTGTAAATATAAGGATCATCCAATCATATTAGACATCAAAAGGACTTTGATTCTGAAACTTGGGATTGAGAATTAACAAGGCAAAATGAGATGTGGAAAGTAACATTTTAATTCCACGGAGAGAAAAACCATACCAAAGCAGGATGCCCAATTAGACTGTTCAGTACAGCTGATTTACCTGCACCCTGCAAAAGTTTTACACGGCTTAAATGCATATCAATATCCTCAGAGCAATTGAGGGGAGCAATTTGTTTATTGATATCTCATGCACAATTGTTGTTGATAATATAAGAAGATCAAGCAAAGCTCTACAGACAGTAATAACCCTATCACAAACAAGGGCAGTCCTTACCTCATGCGCTATTTCAGGTTAGGTCCAAGTTCAATTTTCTTTAGAAGTTTAATCTTTACACCACTCTCACATGTATGTCAGCATTACCTTTGGATATCAAGTAAAAATCACCCCTTCAAGTAATTCTCTTGAGCCATCCACCATATGTATACATTTATACATTGCTATGGGCTAAGCTAAAAAAGATTATCCATTGCAAAAATAAAGAGAACTGTCACTCATCTAAATGATGTCATCTCCTCTATTTCATATAATCCTATGCAGGCCCTCTGACATGTACATCTTTTCTCCTTCTAGCAACATCTTTTTGTGGGTTTTGTTGTTTCTTTACCAAGATGATATTTAGATTAATATGATGAGTCATTTAAATTTCCTGAATAGTTTTCAATCTAGATCTTTATGTTTTCTAAGGTAAGTAACTTAATTAATAACAGAAAAATCTGTAGTATATGAACAAGCAACATCACACCAAAATATAGAAAAGCTACAACATAATATGACACTTTACGAACAACATCCGATCTTCTAACAACTGAACCTCATGAGAACCCCGGAGAAACTAGGCACGAAAGTTCTTTCTCAAATATACCGTCATTTTATTTCCTATCGAAAGCTCGCTTATTCTTTCCCTCCACTTCATCCACGTGAATGTTAAAGTTGCAACATCCCAAACTCTTCAACTTCTCTTCTTCTAAATTTCCACATGGAGAGTGACTCCTTCATTGTTCCCGACATTGTCCATTACAACCCGAACCATCTCAAAATCACACACCACAAACGAGTTGCCTCTGACATCATGGAGAAGGTCACACATCTTCACCTGAACGTTTGCATATGAGCACCAGCTGGTACACACAATCCGTCATTTTCTCAAATTCTCAACTGTAAAATTGCTCCCCCACTGCCCACTAGCAAGTCTCTATCTCATATCGCACAAGTATAATCTCATTCTTTTGCCAATAAAAAAAATTATTATAAAAATAAACTATCAGGCAGAATCAAGAAGGTACTGCAGCATTACATAAAGTAGCTGGGTATAGATTCATGAAACCTCTGTAGAATCTATGAAATCCAGAAATACATCTGTTCCAAAATCAAAAAATGCATTAGACCATATGTTTAATTCTGAATACACCTTTTTTAAACAATCAAAACGTTTTCCTCCCTTCCATAGAAGCACATTAGACCATATGTTTAATGCATTAGACCATATGCTAGCAAAAATTTCCACATCACATGGGAAATGATTCTTTTTATATTCGTAAACATGGTTTAGTGTCAAAACTTGGAAAATAATGTGTTTGCCCCATTACAACTTTGTTTGGATGGTTGTTACCTACTGTATTGTGTTGTTAGCTTAAATACAATATTTACTTTGATTGTTACTTAAAATTTTAATGTATCATATCACAAAAAGTCCCATTTTTTGTAACGACCAACTTGGTGTGATTGCATCTACATTTTTTCTTTACTTATTAGTAATTAACAATCATATTTTATCTTTTAGTCTACCTTTTAATAGTAGCTCTACTGTGTACCCCACTTTTCTTGTAGAATTATCTTTCAAATTGCTACTATGTGACATTATGTAATGATGGAAAACAATATTATCTATCCAAACAATGTATTTCATCCGAACAAGACAATATGATACAATACAACACAATACAATATAGTACGATACATTATGAAACAAAATATAACAATCATCCAAACAGAGCCTTACTCTTCTCTACTTAAATACCAAACTTAGTGCATCAGCTAACTCTCTACCTAGTAATGTGTGCCCACTTAGGGGTCATTTGGTTGGGAATAAGTTATCATAGGATTAATTATTCTGGGATTAGTTAGGATATCTTATTCCACCATGTATATGGGATAACTTATCCCATCACTATGGTATAAATGGTGGGATAAGTTATCCCAAACATGCCAATCAAACAAGACAATAAAATTTTATCTCAGGACTATTTTTTTATCCCAAGACTTTCTTATCCCTCACACCAAACGACCCCTTAGTGCATCAACGAACTCTCTAGCTAGTAATGTGTGCTCATGTTATGCTGCATTTGGCATTGAACCAAAGCCTTTGGGGTGCATATGGGAAATGGTTGGACAACTTTCATTTCTCTTAGACTTCTTCATTACCAATAAAAATTTTAAAAGCAAAGAGTACAAAAGAAATTGGCGCCTGCACAAAAGAGAGGAGCAAACCGCTCTTCACAACAAATAGTGTAAGTTATTTTTAAAAAAAACCAACAATTACCAAAAATATGAGAATTATGACTTATAACAACAAGTTTGCAATAAAGATTTCCAAAATTCAATAATGACAACTATCCCAACAACTCAAATTAAAAATAATTAAACTATAATTTTGGCATGTCCAAAGAACTTCAAGCCACTACTAAGTTTTAGTTTCAATTAATCAAACATAAAATGTATTTTAATTTGCAATATTATCTTTCATATATAATTGCCCTTATAACTACACTGATAATTAGTTCCAGTAGAAAATGTTAATAACTTCCCAAATAATAATCCATATCTCTCAAGAATAAGAAAATAGACCAGAATAGAAAAGGATTTGATGACAACAGAAGATAGTTGAAGTGAAGCAAGGACTCAAACACTAGGAGAAGAAAGAAGTAAATCAAAAGATCTTGTAAAGTAGAATTAGTAAAAGAAGAATTATCACAAACCAAAAAAGAAGAGGAAGTGAAGCACAAATAGCAAAAAAGTCCTAGTGCTCCTTTTTCTTTCATTATTTAAAATCATTAATGAACAGATTCAAAGAAGTAAACCATATCTTGGATTACTTCACGCTCACTTTGTTTCACCCATAAAGAAATATAACCCCTTACCTTGCATCACAACATCACTTTATGCAACAAAATTATTGTTTAGCAAGAATGGTAATTAAGACATTAGAAAGTAGAATTACTCTAAGGCCTCATTTGTTTTCATTAAGATTTAACATGTTTTAATCTCCATTACCAACTATATATTAAAATGTGCATTAAGATTTAGATGTCTAAATCAAAAAAGACATCTAAACTGTTAAGATGATGTATTATGATCTAATTACTAAATAATTAAGATTGCTTTTAACACCTCAGTGTTTAAAGTGTGCCGTTATTTTAAAATTAATAAATATAAAATTCAAAATGAATTTAAACTATATTTCTATAAATATTATATGACGGTTGGTGGTTGTGATGGCTAGCAATCATAGTTATGGATGTCAATTGGGATGATGTCGGCTAATATAGGTAGGGTGTGGGTAGTGGCTAATGGTGATGGTGATGGTGGTTGATAGTGGTGGCAGATGGTAGTGATAGCTAATGGCAATGGTTAGCGATATATAACATGGTGACAAAAGGTTGTGGTAGTAATGGTAGTTAGTGATGATGATTATAAATGATGGTCCGTAGCAGTGACAACTAATTATAGTGATTGACAATAGTGATGGTTGTGCTCAAGGATGGTGGGTGGGGGCACATAGTTGACAATGGTGGGGGGCAATAGTGGTAGTTGATAATGGTGGACAATGGTGGTAATGGTGAATCACAATTTTGTAGAAATTGTTAGATAGACGTCTTAATGATATTAAGATTTTGCTCCAAATCTTAATCATTCGGATCTATTCAGACCCATTGAGTGGTTGAACCATTAAAGAAAAACACTTAATAATTAAGATCTGAACTATTAAAATTCAGACCTAAAACAAAACAGACTGAATGTTTAAGATCAGAATGATTAATATTAAAACTTTCATTAAGTGCAAACAAATGAGTTCTAAATCTATGTTCACGCTAATTGTATGCCATTGTCATCTGAGATGAATCTATCATTTTAATTTGTTATTGTTACCGAATGGTGTGAGTTACACAAGCTAATAAATTTTGTATTTTTGCTTCACAAACATAATAGTTAGAAAGCCATCTGGACACACCTATACTGCCATACATCTTTGATGATACAATAACCATAAAAGAAATTATCCCCGAAGGTAGTCTATTCTCTGTGTTCCATTCATGCAAAAGATTAAACAAAGGTTTTATTCCACAAAATAAATAGCAGAAATTGGTACATCCAATCAGAACTCAGCCTTCACAAAGGGGAAAAAGGGAGGGGGGTCATTCGCCTTGACTTATTTAACTATTTTGATGCAACATTAGTTGAAAATAAACTGAAACAAGCAGCTACAAAACCAAATCGAAAGAGAATAGCAATGTCATACATAGATTGAAAGCAAATAAGAAAATACCAGCAGAAAAGGAAGAGAACATCAACTTCATAAATAGATCCTCCACTATTCAACTAATAGTAAAAGATCCCTCAACATAATTGCAATCTCAACTAAGAAAATGATGTGTTCAATCACGAAACCAATTTTGCATATTTAATTAAGCACGTATATATATCAGAACCGCAAGGAGGATCCTACAATCCTAGATCGTAGGAGAGTAATACGGATCACAATACAACAAGTTCCACAGATCGAATCAGCACGCACCAACTAGCAAATCTGAACACTTATGTCTACAGATGTTCATCAAACCAAAAAGCATCTAGAAGAAAATAAAATAACCAACTTACAGTGCCACCGATAGCAACCACATTAAGAAAACTGGACGGCCGTTTCGAAGACGAGGAAGAATTTTCATCAACATCTTCATCGGCAAGCAAAGACGCAGCTTGCTTCATCGAATCTGACAGCTGCTCCAATTCCTCGATTGCTTCCATTTTTACTGTCTTCTTTGTTCACAAACTAAATCGACAGTTCAAATCGAACAGCTCAAACTAAATCGACGGTTGACAAACTGAATCGACCGATCAGATTGAACAACAGAAAACACGCAACGGGATCTTCACAAATCGAAGTTGAAAAGAGAAAAGCCCTAGATTCGAGGAAAGAAAGAGTGAAGATCTGAGTCAAAGGGAAGTAAAACCGGTGAGAATATGTGTTGAAATGCTAGGGTTTTTACTCCGATTGACGCGTAACGAACGGGAGAAGACGCCGGAAAGAGAGAGAGATTTGAAAAGTTTTTGAAGTATTTGTGATGAGAAAGAAAAGAAATAAAAATATGGTGAGAAATTTTCAAAATGCGAAAGGTTTGCTGAAATATAGCTGTGCCGTGTAATAGTAATAATAGTAGCAAAAACAAAGTTCAAAAGAATTCAATTTTGTCCAATTGTTGTACCTGCGTGACGGCGACTCTAGATAAGCTACTACTTACTAGTATACGCTTCATCTTTTTTACTCTTTCTATTAAAATTTGAACTTGAAACAACATTTTTTATGCTTCATAGTTGTACTTTAACCTTCTATGAATTAACGACTCATTCATAGACCAAAATATATTTACAATTTCATATTTCCTTTCGTATAATTTAAAATCAGCTTGATTTTAAGTTCAAATTTTATTTGGACAAATAATTTGAATCTCAAAAATTGTATTTGTTTTCTCATGAAAAGAAAAAAAATGCTCCATTCATGAAAGCTATTTCTTAATTCTTATAGTCTTATCAAATGAGCAAATCATAGTTTATAACAAAGTATAATATTCTACTAGAAGGCTTTTTAGAAAAAGAATACAATATTTATTAATTGAACTTAAATTCAATAGAAAAAAAAACTTGAATTGTTAAGTAACTAATCTTTAATATAAGTGTCACACATGTACGGACAATCTCGTTACATGAAGCATGCATTTTTCGATGAGATGATCGAGAGATGAAATAATATTGTTACTTTGAGGTTGTTGGTTGGTATCATTAAAACATATATCTTTGATAAACGCTCAAAGTACACCTCATCCAATACTAGGTGTAAGTGATCTTTATCTAGTATAAAACCCAATAAAGAGTTGGGTCTAACCCAGAGGGAGCGATACAGTACGGAATTCAATTAAGAAGTAAAGATGTGATTCTAATCGGTTATAGAAGTAGACATTGTCGAAATTAAACAAAATAAGTCGAAGATTAGACAACGAATGTTAGATGGGGGGTATAAAGGTGTCAATTAAAAACTACAATAATCACTAAAAAGGGGGGATTAGACAAGTAGGGAGGAATTCTCGGGAAGTGATTGATTATAAGCTCATTTCACTATATGGGTAATTGAAGTTTATTAATAAAGTGATAAATCATTGTGGATAGGCTAGACTATAGGTGCAATAGTTTTCTCTCGAACAACTATTACGGTTCAAGCGAGTTCTCTCGAACCTCGACAAGCTTAACACTACAAAACAGCCCAAAACTTTAATTAATTATCTACTCTCTCGAGCTAGATAGGTAGGAGTGAGTTAAGATTCACTCTCTCGAGCCGAACCCATAACAACCCACACACTACAATCATCAATCGATAACCTTAGTTTCAAAACCCCTCTCTCGAGCAAGCTCAAAACACTAAGCTAAAATTGTATTTGCAACTACAATTCATAAATTACTACTCAGCTATCAATCAAACCCACATTAAAACATGATTTACATTATTAAACAACAATACCCATTAGCTAATTTGATAAATAATCATATGATCACACCCCAAGAATTGGGGTTTTAGCCAAGCATTATAAAAAGATATAAATCAATACCAATTACATTCTCCATGGTTTGGGTATTGCAATCCAAGTCTTTTAAAATGATCCAAAGTGCTAAAAATCAAAGACCCAATCCAAGTCTACTTGAAAAAACACTTCAATATTACTCTACAATGAGGAAAATACTCAAAAAACTCTCAAAAACAGAAGAAAACTAAATTGGATTTAGAAAATAAAATCAGGACCTCTAAAACTCTTTTTAAAATTCAATTTATATTTTTCCAAATTTTGGCTGCGAGGACCATTAGGCGAGGTAAGTCGAGCGGCGTCGACCAGGTCGAC